>CM034532.1:12643133-12665408 GCA_020002185.1 Paraescarpia echinospica | reverse complement strand
TAGAGAAGATACGAAGCTGGTAATATTAGGTTTATTTTGAACATCAGGCGAAACATTATTCCATACTATCGGCCGATTGCAAAATAAACAATTTGATGATCGTAGGGTAAAACTGCCGATTGGACGAATATGTCTAAGTTGCCTTGTCATGATTGTGAATATCACAGGTTAATATACATATATTATAATTATAACGACAATGGCAGATTGTTATGACAATAATTATACATAATTTCGCACTTTCTATAATCATAAATATCCTTCAGTTTTAATTTAAATTTCAGCTCACCCCATTCCCACACCCGTCTTTCGATGTCATGATCAGACAGCGAGACAGTGGAGTCGCGCTGAAGAACTGGCTCAGCCTACCCAGTATGAATTTGACTTTTGGGTCCCATAGACTACCCCTCTGCAGAAGGACCCCAGACTTAGAGAGGATACTCTCGCAAACGTCATCACAGACCGAAACCACTGGAAATAATGTTAAGTGGATATGCCATCAGATAGTAAGTATGAGAATGAAACTAATCTCCCAACCGTATAGTCTAGCTACGCACACCTTGGTTAAATCGATTACTTACTTGCATATGCCCCTCGATCCACGAGGAGCATAGACCATCGACGACTATTCTCCAGCGCACAAGACTGGGAATATACATGTATATATCTATATTTCTTTCCAGGTGTAGCCACTCGTCTTTTCATCTGCAGCTGTGTCCATTCTCCAGGTGTTTTGGCCTTCCTCGCCTTCTTTTTCCTTGAGGATTCCACGTCAAAGACTATCTTGTGATGTTTGTAGTTGGCTTTCTCAATGTGTGTCCAATCCAACCCCACTTTCTCCTCAAGATCTGCTTGGCGACGGGTTCTTAGCTGGACCTTTTCCATAGCTCATCGTTTCTAATTTTGTCTAGCTATATTATGCCTAGAATTCTTTGCAGACATCAGTTAAATTGATGAACATCATATAAAGATCCGCATGAACACAGCCACCCGTTCAAACTGACTCGGCCACCTTCTACCAAGTGTCCTCTTGTCCTAACCTCTCGGTCGTTCAGTGCTGCTGTATCTCGAGCAAACTACCCAGCACTGTGTCATCTTAAAAAAGGTAAGTTCTTCTGTAGCGCAGTTTTCAGTCCTCAGGGCTGCTCAAAGCGCTTTATACTTTACTCCCTGGCAGATCTGTTGAATCGAACACCATCTCTGGGTAGCATTCGGCCACGCTACAATTAATGCGCGAAATTAATCGTACAAAAATAGGCACCACAGTCTATAGCTACGTACTCATCCATACAGCTGAATGAACTGAAGCAAATGCGAGTAAACGAACTTGCCCAAGGTTCGACACCGCCGCATAGCGACACACAAAATAATAGTAGATGGCCGTGCGTGTGGATGTATTCGACCCATGCCACTGACAGTTAGCTAATCTTTTAAACACCTTATCAATGAAAGTAATGGTTTTCTTGTCAAAGGAAATGGGTTGGGCGTAAAGCTTACATGCATAGGCTATATAATATTACAATTAATATATATGTTATGCTCAAAACGTCGGAAATATATAGATGTGCAAGTCACATACATACAGTTGTGGAGTCTACATGTATATTAATACAAGCGGACAGCGCTGACTCTGCCAACACAGACCAGTGTAAGGTTACCAGCGCGTGAATACGTGCCGGTGGGCATTCCGATATAATTACAATAACCGAACCACGTTCAGTATTTGTGAGACAGGGCTGGGGATAGGGAGACTGTACAACAAAGGACGCTAGAGGGGTATGGGTGACATGAGAGGGTGAGACTGGGCAGGGGATAGGGAAACTGCACGAGGAAGGATGCTAGAGGGGTATGGATGACGGGAGAGGGTGAGACGGGGCTGGGGATAGAGAGACTGCACGAGGAAGGACGCTATAGAGGGATAAATGGTAATGGTTTGGGCAGAAACACTTGTCTTTATCTCTTATAGAGAACTCCGACAAAAAACGTAGCTCTGGGTCTTACTAATACTTTTTCAGTTTCTGTATCGATACTACTATAGTACGTTTCCCTCCTCTTTTTTCCTGGTTTACAGGACGAAGCTGGCCTCAAGCGCCTACGACCCTACACGGATCACTGATTTTGTTTAGTTTTCCTTCGCCCGTCCTTGATCCAAAACAGCCGTCTACAGTCGAAATGATTCCAGGAAAGTCGCCTTGAAAACCACGAGCGTTCGAGGTTGTGCTGTTGTTATGCCGTCGGCCAATCATAAACAAAATGGAGCGAAACTGCATTGCAGCGCGCCATAAAACGACATTTCTGTACGCCACCCTGATCAATATTAAAACGTTGACATTTTTTCCAAATATTATAGTCTGCTACAAAAAGGGGCTAGGTTTTTTTGAACGAGAACAACACATGCATAAATTTGATTTAGCAGATGGTTGCCACACTAATGTTTGCCGGAGTTGACTCGCCATTCGGATTACGACGCTGAAACCGCAACGTCACACACGATTGTGACGTTGGAAACCATGACGTCAGGCTTTGACTCTTTCGAGTGATTGCAAAACAAAAGACATTTCCACAAGACAGGTGATCATATAAAAAAAAGCATTTTATTCGCATAAAGACAAACACCTCTGCATTGTATTCCATTGCATCATAAAGAAAATATAATAATTATTATTGTAAAGAAATAAAATGTCACTGTAAATTACCAAATTTAATTGATTCCTTAGCCAGTGTCCCCCCTGATCGAAATATACAAATATACCTACACTACCAGCAACCCCTATTGAATGCAAACATCTGTGCATGGGGGTTGCAGTAGTCAATTTTGGCATTCATGAACCGTCTCATCGGACCCCGCACTGACTGGCTCATGGGTGCTTAAGGCTTGGGATCTCCAGCGTCCCATGCGCTGGATTTCCTCATCCGACACCCCCTGTATTACCGCTGTAGTAGCGGCACCGATGCGGAAACTATGACCTTGATAAGACATGGTTAATAAACCTGCCCAAGTCAAGGATTTTTTAGCTGATCATTGAAGAATGATTTTGAAACAGGAGCACCTCCTGGAAAAAATGAATAATGGTCCTAGTGAGCTTCCCCGCACGGCCAACTACAATCTGACAGCTTTTATTGGACACAAGAGGGAATCCGCATGAGCTGGAATAGATAGACACTGGAGGGCCATGGTAATGCTTGTAAGTGTGAAAAACGATTGTACATTCAGAAGATGATAGGGCCAGCTAGCTCATCTGTTGCAGCAGCAATTCCCCAATTCTTAAGAAAGCGTGGAATGTCAAGAGATACATGGCTGAAGTCAAAAGGCTGTTGTAATAACAAAATGAAATATGTGGATAGAACTGAACAATTGGTGTAGAACGGGTTTTGTAACCTGTGCCCTCTGATCACAAGATTACTTCAGCTTAGCTGCCCCCTGTAAAGGTTTCCTAACGACATACGTAGCAGTTGGATCGACAAGGTGATGCATTTTTATGCACGTATGAAATAACGTACTGGCAATGGATGAAGGCGCATATCCTTTTTGAAAGGACAATGCGATGAAAAACCACAGCTGGTGTGTTCGATGGAAACCACTGAGTAATGTGGAGATGCGTATGACAGAAATCATGAAACATTGCGATACTCTTCTGGCATGATTTAATGGTGAGGTCTGACAACGAACCGTTCAACAGTTGCTGGATTACAGACGCCAGGGCAGGACATCTGGCGGGATGACCGACTGTACTGGCTCGAGGACATACTGCCTGTGCAGGTCTGGCGTGTCCTTCCTCTGTATGCACCCGGGAAGACAGTGCGGCTGTCTCCTCCGTCGTTGCCGGCGATGCTGAACCTACGGCTGCCGCTACTACCGGCCTCGCTGCCGGCCTGCATCTGTTGCTGCATCAGATGCATCTGTTGCTGCATCAAATGCATCTGCTCTTGCAGTGTGAACTTTAGCTAAAACCTTACATACCGCCCGGATATGGGAACACCCTGTGAGCAGTTGAAAAGGCACAAAACACCGTGAAGGCCACTAAAAAATACAGCGAAAATGTCGGACAGATGTAATAGCTGACTCAACGGCCACCAGCAGCTGACCCAACGGCTACCAGCTGGGCTAAGAAAGGGCTACCATTTGAGCCGATCATGAGGATCAAAAAGACGGCCACCAATTGGGTTAATCTTAAGGACCTAAACAAAAGCTACCAGTTGGGCTAATCTTAAGGACCTAAATGCCACCAGTTGGGCTAATCTTAAGGACCTAAATTAATGGCCATCAGGTGGGATAATATTAAGCAGATCATGGCAATAACAATACCAATGACACAGAAGAGACAGTATATACATAAAAGCATGTTAAGTACTGCACTAGTCACACAGTATACCAGATTGTCACTTTATGATTAATGAAACCTGTGAATGAAAGTTAAAGAAATTGTTTGTTTGCATAAACTTTAACGCCATTCATTCCACAACTTATTCGCAGAAGCAATGACTGCACCCCGCACCGGTTGAAATTGAAATGAACCCCATCGAAAGGATAATCGGCCCAATTTTTCTAAATTCCACGGTGACACCAACAGTAAATTTGGTCGAGGGATTTGGAAGTTTCGCGCATGTAGTTATTATACGTGACAACCTTAGTAGATAGTGAGGGCTGTACGATCTCAAAAGCCTACTTATAAAAAAGAATTTAATGACCACTAATCGTTTTCGGGCACATAGCTGAGTCAGCAATAATGCGAGACTAATCCTATGCATAAAAAAAGATCAAAGGCTTTGTGGTTGACACTAATGAGTTTGGGAAACCTACTTATAAAAAACGTGATTGATGAGCGATGTAATTTGATACTAATTGGATGATTGACAGTACACTAGAGAGATGCCACCTAGCGGTGAGTGCAGAGAGTATTTTAGTCCTAGCGATCAACGCCGTACCTAGAGCGCGCTGACGTAAGCAATAATGCGTTTATCGCGCTAACCACGCTAAAACCATGGAACATTCGTAGTCCTCAACGCTGACGTAATGCGTTTGTAGATTCGAGAGGCCACCTAGCGGTAACCGGGGCAAAATCTTAGGGATCGAAAGGTTAGTCGCAACTTTTTATGAGTGGTATATAAGCGGTGGTGGTAGCGGGTGATCGGTAGTCGGTACGATGTCGCCTATAAGGTTTGGTGGATCGCGGTCGTTCTTGTCGAATATGTATATGCGTCGACTGTCGGCGTTCGGTCGAGGCTTTCGATCCGTCGAGCACGCCTATCAGTATAGGAAAGCGATATTCTACGAGGACGTGGAATGCGCCGAAATAATCAAAAGTTCGCGAAGCTCTTACGCAGCGAAACGACGCAGTTACGACATTCGACTAAAGAGAATGAGAAACAAATGGACCGACGTTAGGGTGAAATGTATGAAGATGTTGTTGAAGAGGAAGTTTGACGGATCGAGCGATTTGAAGGCTGCACTGTTGGCGACCGGGGACGTCGAATTGGTGGAATGGGTAGCGAGTAAGGAGGGTTTCTGGGGTAGCGGAATCGCGGGCGATCCGGGGAAGAACACGCTCGGTAAACTGTTGATGGAGTTGCGCGATGAGTATAAAAAGGCGTAAAAAAGTGTTCGTCGTTCAGTCGTGAAAAATGAACGGACCGTCGTTGAAGCATCCTTTTACGTGTATAGTAGCCGGTCCTACGGGATGCGGTAAGACGACGTTCGTCGAGCGTTTGATACGTTACGACACTATGATCGATCCGCCGCCGGAGAAAATCCTGTGGTGTTACGGACAGTGGCAGAGCGGCTACGCGTCTATGTCTTCGAAAATAGAGTTCGTAGACGGCCTGCCGGATCCGAAACGTTTAGACGGTAAAGCGAGAACGCTTCTGGTACTCGACGACCTCATGGAGGAGACCGATAGCCGGGTGACGGTACTATTTACTAAAAAAAGTCATCATTGTAATACGTCGGTCGTACAATTACGTCAGAACATGTTTCCGAAAGGGAAAGAAAACCGTACAATCAGCCTGAACGCTCAATACATAGTGCTATTCAAGAGTCCTCGAGACGCGGGTCAAGTAGGTCACCTAGCGAAACAGATGTACCCGGGAAAGGTCAACTACATGATAGAGGCTTTCAAAGACGCGACGTCGTCGGCGTACGGGTATCTATTCGTGGATCTGAAACAGGAAACGGAAGAGGACATGCGTTTGCGTACGTGCATATTTCCGGACGATGGCCTTCAGTACGTGTACGTACGGAAGGGTGGCGGCGGTGGTGGTGGCGGCGGCGGCGTCGGCGGACTATAAGAAGAGAGGGACGACGGGGCGTACGTTTATTAGTCGCTATGACGGGGCGCGTGACGGGAGCGAAGAGACGACCGAAGGTGGCGGGACCGACGAATCAAATAAAGAGACACATCGTCGCCCTGCAGCTGTTGGAGAGACATAGGCGGAACATCGCTCTGCGAAAAGCGCTACTCGCCCACGCGGACACCGGTCTCATTTGTAGTCTGTGCGATTGCGCGTACAACATTCTGAAAGGGAACGTGAAGTTGTCGCCGAAACAGAAACGCGTATTGTCGAAATACCGGGATCACCTGCGTAAACTCGTCGACAAACACGTGACGCGTAAGCAGAAGCGTGTCATCTTGCAAAAGGGTGCGGGTGGTTTTTTGACGGCCCTGCTAGCGCCGTTAGCGAGTACCGTTATCTTGCCGCTGCTCAGACAGGTGTTCGGCGGTGGCGCCGGCGGTAATTGATGCAGTACGCGAAGAAGATGGCGTTGGTCGATCCACGATTGGTGGAAAGCCTCCTGCCACGCGTCGATCAGTCGTCGAGCACGCCTCGATCACGTGTGCTGAGTAGTCTTGACAGCGACATGAAGGACATTCTAGAACGTTCGGATTTATCGGAACGAGAAAAGGTAGCGTCGTACAATCAACTGCTGAGTCGGTACAATACGATAGAGGCGGCTCGAGCGGCGCAACCGGTACGCGTGTCGGTGGTGAACAGCGGCGAGACACCCGCGGTACCGGTGGCGCCAGCAGCGGCGGCGGCGGCGGCGGCGCCACCATCGTCGGAGACGATAGAGCGCGAAATCGTAGCCAGTATGCCGAAAACGTTGAAAGAGAAGACGAGACTGCTGATCGAAAAAATGAAAGCCGATCCGTTGTCTCGATGGAACGATCGCGGTGAATTCGTGTACGACGGTAAAGCGATCGCGGGGAGTAATATGGTCGATCTAGTAAACGATCTCATGCGAACGAGATCGAAGACGACGGCGCCCGTAGGATGGCGGGAGTTCGGATTGCACATGAAGGATATGAATATCCCTATGGAATTCGTAGGCAACCCGCGCTATCGTTCGTACGTGGAGCGACGACGGAAGCGGCTACTAGAAGAGAGGATGACGAGACCGTCGACGTCTAGTTCATCAGCAGCGCCGACTGAGCGGAGACGTCGTATGCGAGGCGAACCTAAACGCAGATCCGTTTCGTGGGACGTCACGGAGTGGGATACGTTGTCGTGATGACGTCACGACGCGCGATCATCATCGTCGTCGTCGTCGGTTTCATCATCGCGCTTATCGCGTTCTGTATAATCGTATCATCGTCGTCGTCGTCGTCGTCGTCATGGTGTCCGGGTGGAGTCGTCGTCGTCCAAAACGAAAGCCTCGACAGCAACGAAACGTCGACGAGGACGACGACGAGGAGCTGAATAACGCGTACTTCGATCCGAAACGGGTGGGGAGTTACGGAGGCGTCGACGCGTTGCACCGGGCGTCGAAGCTCCGACGTCCGGCCGTCGAGAGGTGGCTAGCGTCGCAGGACGCCTATACCCTACACAAACCGGTTAGACGTCATTTCAAACGACGTCGCGTCATCGTGGGCGGTCGAAACCAGCAGTGGCAAGCCGATCTGGTCGACTTGACTAGACTGAAAACGCACAACGACGGTATAACATTCCTATTGACGGTGATCGATGTGTTTTCGAAGCGGGCGTGGTGCGTTCCGTTGAAGAATAAGTCCGGAGCGTCGCTCGTCGCGGCCTTCGAGCGCCTGCTGAACGACGACGACGAGACGCCGCACACGCTGCAGACCGATAAGGGGAGCGAGTTTTTGAACCGACCCCTGCAAACGTTGCTAAAGAGTCGCGGCGTTCATCATTTCGTGACGCATAACGAGGAGACCAAAGCGAGCGTCGTGGAACGGTTTAATCGAACTTTGAAGACGCGTATGTGGCGCTATTTTACGAAACACGAAACGCTGCGCTACGTAGAGGCATTACCGGATTTCGTGCAATCGTACAACAACGCCTACCACCGAAGCATCGGTAGGACGCCGGCGAGTGTCGACGCGACGAATCAGGAGGCCGTATGGCAACGACTGTACGGTGGCGACGGCGTCGAACGACGACGAAAACCGAAACTACGCGTGGGAGATCGCGTACGTATCAGCAAGACGAGGGGTCATTTCAAAAAAGGATACATGGCTAACTGGAGCGAGGAGCTGTTCACCGTCGTAGAGGTGCACCCTTCCGAACCGCCCGTTTATCGCCTCAAGGACGACGCCGAGACGCCGATAGAGGGCGCCTTCTACGAACAGGAACTACAACGCGTAGTCGTTCCGAAAGACAAACTATATCGCGTAGAGGCGGTTATTCGGCGTCGTCGACGTCGTGGCGGCGGTTCGGAGGCGCTCGTAAAATGGAGCGGATATCCGGCCTCATTCAACAGCTGGATCGACGCCGAGTCGCTCGTGGACCTGTGATGATGAATCGTTGGACGCGTCACACCGGCTGCTGGCGACTGCACGAGGCGGGACTATGCAACGGCTCTTCGTTCTTACCGTATAAAGGTCCCTGTTGCATCGACAGGGCGCAGTGGCGCGACGATGTGCGACGACGACGAAACTACCTCGAGTGGCGAGCGTCGAACGAACGCCGACGAATCGTCCGTCGTCGACGACGAGCGCAACGCGGACTCCATCGACGCTACAACAGCAACCGCCGCCGAACCCGTTCCATGGCGAATCTGCGGCAACGAATGCCCTAAGGCCGAAATCGTGTTCCTCTGTCAGGTCGTCGTCCTGTACTTCGTCATCGCCGTTAGTATATACAATCTGACGAAAGGTCAAGGCGACTCCAACCTGTGGACGGCGCTGTTGAGCAGCTGTCTCGGTTACCTGCTCCCGAGTCCGTCTATGAGTGTCGGTCGACGACAACGCGATGGCGGTCTCGTCTGATTTTTACCTGACGCTGCCGAGCAACGCGTCTATGAAACGTCACCCCGAAAATACGTTGACGCACTACGTCACGACGTTGCCGCGACGTTTCGACCTGTCGGGGGAGTGGGAATGCGGCGCCGTGTCGGTACAGTATCCGCACACGTGGTACAACGTGAGAAAGAAGGACGCCTACTTCTTTCTGACTTGCGCGGCGGGCGAACGGGGCGTTTACACGCAGATAGACGAAGACGGCACGACCGTGCTGATATATCGTCAGACGACGATTCCTCACGGTTTCTACAACAACGTTTATACGTTGTGCAACAGGATCAACGAGGCGCTAGAGAAATTACACACCAGCAAGGCCAAGGCCGTGCTAGAATACTGCGCCGTCTCTAACCGCTTTACGCTACGTTTGTCGGCGGGTGTCGAATTTATCATACCTCATACGAGCCGTCTGAGACACGTGCTAGGTTTCCATAGCAACACGATCATGAGTTCGTCCGCGTTCGGTCCCGCGCCGGCGACGAGACCCGTCATCAGCACGTCGCCCGCCGCGTACACGTTCGAGTACGAAGGTCGCGATACGGTGAACATGTCGGCGGGCATCGAGAGTCTGTACGTGTACACGGATCTCGTGGAACCGCGCGTCGTCGGTGACGTGTTCGCGCCGCTGCTTCGAAACATCGCCGTCCGCGGTGAGAACGGTGACGTCGTTTCGGAATCGTTCGTTCGCGTGCAATACGTTAAGCTGATGCGGAATCAATTCGACGAGGTCGAAGTCGATATAAGAGACGATCACGGCCAACCGATACCATTCGAGCAGGGGAAGGTGGTGACGACGCTTCACTTCAGACGTTGTAAATCGAAATTGTTTTAACATGTCGTCGAAGAACCCGTACGTGGACTACTACGTTCGTCAGGTCGGCGGACAGCTGCCGGTCTTCGTCGGCGCTCGGGGTCAACGAGGTCACGGTCTGGGTAATCTCTTCGGGAGTCTGTTTCGAAGCGCCATGCCGCTTATCAAGAGGGGCGCGATGGCGTTGGGAAAACGGGCGCTCAACACCGGCATGCACGTGGCGCGCGACGTCGTCGCCGGCGGTAATCTGAAACAGTCGCTAAAAAGGCGCGCGAAGGAGGCCGGCGCCGATCTTCTCGACGGCCTATTGAATCCGCAGGCGGCGGCGCCAAAGAAGAAGAAGAAGCAAAAAAAGACGCAGCGCCGTCCCCGCGTCGGCGTAAAGAGAGCGCGCTTAGCGGCGACGACCGTCAGTAGGCGGAAAAGAGCGCGTCGAACGGACATATTCGACGAGTAACGACGATGGAGCGCACACTCGAGAACGGCGGTCAGTTCTACCAGTCGCCGTACTTTCGAGTGCGCGTCGTAGTGGTGGTGATGGCGCCGCCGCGCGGAGGAGATTCGATCCTGCATACGCTATTAAGTCAACTCGACGTAAGAAAAACCGCCGCGGCGGCGGCGGCGGCATAAAGAGAGCGCGGCTAGCGGCGACGGTCGTCAGTAGGCGGAAGACGTCGAACGGTCGACAACGATGGCGTTCGTGAACGGCTCGACGTGCGAGGGCGTGAAGGCCGAACTGGAGCTGTTCAGCGGACCGGTGACGCAGACGAGCATCGAGAGTAGTCATTGGACCGTCTACCAGCCGCTGACGACTCTCGACGCCGGCGGCCCTATCGAGTTCCTCGTGCCGGGTTCGGGCGAAGACTATACGGACCTGGCAAGCATTCAACTGTACGTGCGCTTCAAAGTGACGCAGGGGGACGGTACCGATCTGGCGGCCGCGGCCGCGGTGGCGCCGGTCAACAATTTCCTGAATTCGATGATCAGTCAAATCGACGTGTCGCTGAACAACACCCTCGTGACGCCGTCGACCAATACGTACGCGTACCGGGCCTACCTCGAGACGTTGCTAAGTTACGGTAGCGACGCGAAACGTTCGCATCTCACGGCGTCGTTGTGGTACAAAGACACCGCCGGACGGATGGACACGCTCGGCAACGCCAACGTCGGTTTCGAGTCGCGACGCGTCGCGACGGCCGATAGCCACGAGGTGGAGATGATGGGACGCCTGCACGTCGACGCGTTTATGCTAAACAAACACCTACCGAACGGCGTCGACACGAAAGTGCGCATAGTGCGCGCGAAGGACGCCTTCTCGCTGATGGGCGCGCAAGTCGTACCGGGGTGGCGCATCGTGCTGCAGGCGATTCGACTGCACGTGCGAAAAGTGAAGTTGAACCCGGCCGTCCAGATGGGACATATCAAAGCGTGGGCGTTGGGAACGGCTAAGTTTCCGATGCGTCGCGTCGACTGCAAATCGTTCTCGATAACGGCGGGCGCGCTATCGAACGTGCACGAGAACCTGTACATGGGCGCGATTCCGAAACGCCTCTTCCTGATGATGATCGACAACGTCGCCTACAACGGCGACTACACTAGAAATCCGTTCGACGCGCGTCACAACGACATAAACTTCCTGTCGCTCGTCGTCGACGGACGTCAGGTGCCGAGCAAGCCGCTGCAGCCGGACTTCCCGCACAACCGGTACGTGCGCAGCTACATGAATCTCTTCGAGGCGACCGGAAAGGCGTTCGAGGACGAGGGGAACGACGTATCGCGCACGGACTTCGGCGCCGGCTACAGCATCTTCGGTTTCGACCTGACCCCCGACTGTTGCGACGGCGATCATTTCAACGTCGTGCGTCAGGGGTGCGTGGGCGTCGATATGCATTTCGAGACGCCGCTAGCGCGTCCGGTGAACGTCGTCGTGTACGCGGAATTCGAGACGGTGATGGAAATCGACCGGAACCGGAACGTCATTTACGACTGGTAGTAACTATGGATACGTTTCAACTGATGCGTCGTCTGGAACTCGATACGTACGCTAAACGTATCGTCGTCGGCGTCGTGCATAAAGACGCGCTATTACCGCCGCCGCCGCCGGCACCACCTACCCGACGGCCTTCGTGTGCAACACCGACGACGGCGGCGAACCGGGACAGCACTGGGTGGCCGTCTACGTCGGCGCCGACCGACGAGGCGAGTACTTCGATTCGTACGGTCTGCCGCCGCTGCACGCCGACTTCCGCGCCTTCCTGCGCCGCCACTGCGGCGACGCGTGGACGTACAACGACAAGCGCCTGCAGAGCGTCATCTCTAACGTGTGCGGACAATATTGCGTCGCCTACCTTCTCCTCCGATGTCGCGGGATGCCGTTGACGACGTTCCAGAGCCTATTCGGCACCGATAGGGTGAACAATGACTGTCTCGTACACGATTTATTAAAACCTCATTAACCACCGCTTGTAGTAGAAATAAAAACGAACAAATGATGTATACAATTGTTGGTGTTTATTATTACCCACACATACATACATACATACAGAAACTACCCCTAGGGGGGGTGGTGGGGGTTAGGTTAGTAGTAGACGAGTTAGACGAGTTTACGAGTTAGACGAGTTTACGAGTTAGACGAGTTTACGAGTTAGACGAGTATCGGCGCCGTAGTGACGCCGTCGTCGAGCACGCGGCGTTTAGCGTAGAAGTAGCTCAACGCCGCGCGCTCTTGAACGTACGTCAACACGGACGAGTCTTTCACTTGGAAACCGCGGTTCCAGCCGACGCCGTTGCGACGGTCGCGCAGTACGGCGAGGAAGGTGTGCTCGTCGATGTCGGCGTTCTGTCGCTTGCTGAGTCCCTTCGTGCTGTACTTCGGACCGGCGACGCCGCCGAAGCAGTAGTAGGTTTTGCTGCACAGCGCCACGATTCCGTCGCCGCGCCACTCTTCTTTGAAGAGACCCGGCGTTCGACGATCGAACAGGCGTCGGCGCGCGCAGCAGGCCGCCGCGCCGCCGTCCCACGCTAGTCCGGCGACGCGCCGTCGTACGTAGGCGTCCACGTGCGCGTCGCAGCATTCGGCCGGAAACCAGAGCGAACGATTCCGGAAGTAGTGTTCGCGACGTTCTTCCGGTACGAGCGCGTCGACGTCACGTCCGGCTAGGGCTATGTACGCCGAGTCGGTGTCCATAGCGCAGTACTGGAAGAGCGGACGGGGAATGTAGGCGTCGACGAAATCGTAATAAAATTCCAGCATTCTCAATTTTGCGTACTGCAATACGAAATAGCCGATATGTATCGGCAGGCCGTAGACGATTTTACGCTTATTCAGCGCCACCTCGTACAGCGCGTCGTCGACGACGACGTCCAGTTGCCGGAAGCGCCGATTGTTGACGAGCATCGACGCGCCGACCGGCGTCGCGTACTTGATTTCCCGGTGCCGATCGACGCGCGTAATCGTTTTCCCGTAGGAACTGTTCCCGAGAAGTTTAAATGTATCGGCGATGATCGATTTGTCGGGATCGATATCGCCCTCGCGGCGCGCCGTCGAAACCGCGTCGCCGAAGCGGCGAAAGCACGCTATCGGCGCGTACTCGACGATCTGGTAGACGCGCTCGACGACGAGCCCGTGCGCCAGATACCAGCGTAGGAGCGGCGTCGCGAGCAAGATCGCCGCGCCGAAGTAGCTACCGACGAGCGTGCGTTGAGGTCGCGTGAGGAGATCGTGCGATTCGGCGTAGTCGCGCATGAACGGGCTGAGATCGTCGCGCACGATATCGACGTTCTTGAATACCGGCTGCATCTCGGCGAACTTGTCGCGCAGCGCTTCCGGTACGGCGATATCGCACTGCACGAGGCCGAACAGAGAGCCGTCGCGCACCGCCTCCAGTATCGTCGAGAGCGTAATGGCGGCGGTCGGTTGCCATCGTGACGCGTCGGGCGGCGTCGGCACCGCCGGCGGTTGCACGGCGTGCCACTGGCACTCCCACATTTCGACGACTTCGTCGACGAAACGGCGCAGGTAGGCGGTCACGGCGATCGTCGCGGCGTACAGCGTCGTCATCGGTTGACCGTTGACGGCGTTCGTCGTCACGTGCGCCTGACACGTCGGGCAACCGTGAAAATAGCAGCCGTGAAATTGGTACGCCGTTCGCGTGGCGGCGCACCAGCCGTCGACTCGGTGCTTTCCGATGCGCTTCTCGCGTCCGTTCAACTGGTGACGTATACGCGCGCCGGTTTCCGCCTCCACGCGCGTCAACCACTCCACGGCCATACGACCGTAGCGGTGCACGCGTTCCGCTCGAAAGGCGTTCTCAGCGCGTCGGCGCGTGTACCAGCCCGTCGGCATCTCCTGCATTATCGCCCATAGATAGAGGCCGTTTGCGTCGAAGCCTACTATCGATCGGCACGGCGCGCCGCCACGAATCGACGTCACGTCGGCCTCGTGGTGGCGCGCGAAGATGATCGACGGGCCGCCGACGATCTGCGCCTGCAGCAGACGGTGCAGATCTTTGTTCGGCTCGTTGAAGAGCGAGAAATGGATCGACTTCGGCAGGTCGTTGAACAGGTACAACAACGTCAACCCCGGTACGCTGATGGCGTCCTTGAACATGTCGATACGTCGGCGCCGATAGAAGGCGAACTGGCGATCGACGGCCTCGAGAAACGGCGCCACGTCACGATTGTTATACCACACAAGAAAATCGCGCATCGACGTCATGCCCTCGTCGCGCCACGCCGTCGCGCAAATCTCGTACGCCTCCGCGGAGATTCCCTCGCGTTTCAGCTGGCTGTAGAAAGCTTCGCGCGACGGCAGGGCGGTTTCGTCCAGACGCGACAACGCGTCGATGTGCTCGTACGGGAAGTAGCCCTTCGTTGCCGAGCAGCCGTACGCTTTCAGAAAGCGATCGTAGCTAACGCCGGGCGCGAGGTAATTCGTTATGTCCAGGAACTTCAACGTCGTCGTCGACAGGCACATGTAATTGTTCTGACGTTTAATGGTAAACGCCGACGACGTGTGCTGCGCGTCGTCGGTTATGAGCAGGGGGGTCAAGTACTTTTTGACGACGTTCAAGTCGTACTTACCCGAATTAAATCCCAATACGGGCATTTGTCGAAGGTACGTCCACAGCCGGTCGGCGAGTGTGGCGTACGGTGACGCGTCGGCGTCGTCGTCGTCGTTGCATCGTCGCCGCCAGTCGGCGTCGAGCGCGTCGAGCGCCTCGAAGGTCGCGTCGTAGCGGGGACGTAGAATCGCGCACGCCGCCGCGCTCACCGCTTCCAGGTCGTCGATGAGGCGACGCGCGAGTTCCGACGAATCGCCGGTCGTGACGTAACAGCGCGCCGCTTCGTGACCGGGCACGTTCGACGCGACGCTCACGCTGAGCAGTTCGTGTCGCGCGATCCAGCGGCATTTGTCGCTATTCGTCGGCAGATCGTTATCGGCGAAATAGCACTCGAAATCGAACGTCGCGCGGTACGGGTAGTAGCGCAGGTCGTCGTCGCCGACGTCGATGCCTTCGTCGTCGAGCCGCTCGAATACGGACGCCGTCGGTCGGTAGACGCCGCCGGGGAACACGTGACGAACGCCGCCTTCGCACGTCGCTTCGTGACGTCGTAAATTGTACGCGCTCCGCCAGAGGACGCTGCCGCATTTCCCGCACTTGTACGTTTTCGTGTACGCGCGCCGATCGCTTATGTACGAGAAGTGCGACTCGTACAGGTTGACGTTCAGCGTCGTGGGGTGCGCTTCGAGCGATCGACGGACTAGTTCGGCGACGTCGTTCGTCAGTCGACGATAGACGACGACGTTGATGCCGAAAACCGTCTCCACGCGATCCAGTTCGTTCAGGCGCACGCCGCCACCGTTCGAGGTCGTCGCCGTGTCGCTACGATACCGCGCGTGCAGACGTTTAGCGTCTTTCGTTAAACGGTTCGTATGACGGATACTTTGACCTCGTCGGTGACCTTGCAGGTGAAGGGCGATGCATCGGAAGAGACACAGATGTCGTCGTAGGGCGCGCCTCGAACATCGTTCGTCAACGACACGATGGACCTGTTGAGGCGCACGTAGGCGGGAAGCGTCGTCACGCCAACGCAGCCGATAGGATGATTGATGATGACGTTCACGAAGTAGGTGGCGTTAGTTACGAGCTCGACGATCCATCCCGAGTCGGGACGCTGCGCGATGGCGTACTGCAGTACGTCGGTAGTGCGCACGGCGTCGAGGAATCGTTCGAATGAACGACTATCGGTAACTAGGGCGGGTGTTTCGAGGAGGCGTCCGCAACAGTTACACGAAGAATGAAAATATCGGTACCGACCCGACACCTTGTGGCGTAATACAAAACCATAACTAACGTTAATTTTAAACGCGTTCTTTTGCGCGCGAAACATTTCCCTCAGACGCGGTTCGAGTACGCGCGTACTCGTACAGGCGGTCATACGATAGTTGTAACGCGACTGTATGACGCCGCGCGCCACCGACGTCTCTATGCTACGCCGGTGCTCGTCTACGACACGCTGTAGATCGTCGGGCGACGGCGGCGCGCTAGCGGCGGCCTCCACTGATTCAGGTGTCGACGAACGGCCACACTGCAGCCTCAGATGTCGTAGCATAACGTAACGCGTGGTGTATAGCTTGCCGCATTTTGGACACTCTCGACCTTTTACGCATAGCGCTTCGTCGCCGCACTTTTTCGAACTCTTTACGTGTCGTTCTAACGTCGACTGCGTCGCGAAATAGCGCCCACATTTCGGACATTGCCATGACGATGGTGGTGGCATTCTCTCTAATGAATATTTTTCGAGCGTCGCTATTTATAACGGCGACGGTGACGGTGGTGGTGGTGGTGGTAAGTACACCCTAGCGGGAAGAATGTGTGGTGGTGGTTTTTCTAACTAACCCTAGCGGTGGTGTGTAGCGGGAAGCTTTTTCTAACTGTGTGGTGGTTTTTCTAACTAACCCTAGCGGTGGTGTGTAGCGGGAAGATTTTTCTAACTAGCGGTGGTTTTTCTAACTAGCGGTGGTTTTTTCTAACTAGCGGTAATTTTTCTAACTAGGTAACTCGGAAACGGAAAGAACATTTTCAACGTTTTATTCGGTACTTTTACAACAGTGTGAAGCCTTCGTTTCGATAGCAAGCAAATGTTCTCTCTAACCCTAGCGGTGGTGTGTAGCGGGAAGCTTTTTCTATCTGTGTGGTGGTTTTTCTAACTAACCCTAGCGGTGGTGTGTAGCGGGAAGATTTTTCTAACTAGCGGTGGTTTTTTCTAACTAGGTAACTCGGAAACGGAAAGAACATTTTCAACGTTTTATTCGGTACTTTTACAACAGTGTGAAGCCTTCGTTTCGATAGCAAGCAAATGTTCTCCATTCTACTAGTGTTCGTTCATTCAAGTCCGCTCCGTCGTTGCACGTACGTGTGCACGGCCGACTCGAGTTGCACGCGATTCATGTAATCTCGCCAATTCGTCCCCAACAACCAGTTGGATACGAATTGGACCAAATACAATTCTCCTGCACGACCCGTTTGCGGCTGCTGATCACCGGAAGAAATCGTCACCGTAGTCTCGCTTAGTATATGGACTAGTCTCGTAAAACACGGAATAAGTGATCGTCGTAGGAACGTTTCCATGACCTCGTTGAAGTGCCGCGTCACGATACACCCCGGCTTAACGTAACGTTGCATGTAGACGCGATTCGGCCGCCCCGCGCGATAGCCGGCCATGTGAACGTAGGGGCAGCCTTCATTTGATTCGCATAGCCCGCAATGGTCTCGTGCCTTCTCCAGAACCATTTCGCCGATAGTCTCGGCGATGAGATCCATAGCCAGTCGTTCGTAACGTACGATCAACTGACTCCGGCTCGGCACGACGAGTTGCCGACACGTCCCCAGCTCCTCCGATACGCTCCAGTACGGTCCCATCGTCGCCAGGCTGTCGTTATACGTCGGTGGAGGGGGGCGCGTTCGGGGCGATCCCAGCGCCTCCTCAATTATCGCCTCCAATACGTGAGCGTCACGTACTCCTCCGCCACTACCCTACAGCACAAAGCAGTTCTACTCTTTACGTGATATCACCGTCAGCAACGCGTGTATGAAGTCGCTCATACATTCACGTCTGGTGTGTTGCATCAGAGCGTCCTACAACACATTATTATGATTAGTCCTCATCCTCCTTCTTCTCCTCCTCCTCCACTGACCCCGCCGGCACACCCCGTTCCAACAACGTTCTTACGAACGTTGCAACCTCGTCGTACTGAGCGCGAATCCTTTCGTTGTTCGCAAGCATTTTTTGGAGTACGCAGCGCACTTCCTAAAGCACATAAAGCACAACTGTTAGTACATCAAACTACTACGAAATAGGCTTGCTTCATAGGCCAACCAAAACGCTCTTATATATTGTTCGGCCGACTCGGCTAATAGTTCAAAGCTCTGCTTGCTTAGTTCCAGCCCCTGACGATCTCTCATTCGTTGTCGTTCGTTGGCGTGCTTCAATAAATCTACCAGTAGCGGCCAATTTTCCTCCTCTTCCTACAAACAACACAACAACAACATTAGTCATCGTCGTCGTCATATCTTTTTAGTGTGCGGACTGTATACGAGGGGTCCCCGTTCCAAGTCGTCTTCCGCACACTAATCTCCACTTTAGTACCGGTTAACTCGAGCACGGTATCGCGGAGATCCTCCTCGTTCAATTCCGTCAGGTACTCGGCCGTGAACTCGACGAGATTAGACATTTGGCTATCGAACAACGTAAGCCAAAGCTCATCTTCGTCCTCCTCGCCGTCCTTCACCATCACACGCAACGCGAAGAAATATTTCGGTACAAACACTTCCCCGTGCGTTCGACATATCAGGGCCCCATCTTTGTTTGTCTGTAATTTCCGGCGACAACGGGAACATCCCAAATAGGTGGTGCCGGGTTCGCCTTTGTACGAGACGGCCTCGATCGTAACGGGTGACAGGATTCTATATACGCCGTTGACGGCGCACTTCAGATGTCTCAGACTCACCGCTGTGGCGCGTGTCGACGCCGTCGATTCACGTTCCATCGAACCGCTCCGCGACAGGACCGGGGGCTGCGCTGCCGTCTCGTCGGGCTGTTCCAAGCGCGCCTCTTCGGCGCTCCGTTTTCGGCCGACCGTCAACGGGGCCGCGATCAGCGTAACGGGACGCTTAACGGGCGGTGACACCCCCGTTGACAAGGCTGCAATCAGTGCCGAAGGTTGACTGCTGCTGGCCGCCGCCTTCATCGACTGCTTACGCGGCGCCTTCGACTTTTTTGTTTGTTGTTGTTGACTTTCATCCGCCATGTTGCGGAAGAACGTCTGCTGCTTGCTGCTCTGTAGAAAGAATACACGGTTAGAAGTTCGGCGTCATACAATATAACATTTTCTCACCCGTTTTATACCTTTTCCAAATAACACGCATGCGCACTTCACCCTAATACGTCATCTTATTCAATTATCAGTGTGAGTGCCTCGTACATTTCAGACATTTTGTTTTCGAAAAAAAGCATCCGGTCACCTCGGTACATTCGCCGTTAAATCTCTCCTTACATCGATTTTCTCTAATATCGATGCACCTCGCGTGTCCTGACTCCACAGAGAATCTATACAACGTTTAGTTTCGTGCTTTTAACGTTTCGTTTATTGTTTTTGAATGTCATTGTCTACACTATAACGCGCATGCGCACTTCACTCATATCCTTATCTTTTTTCAATTATCGTCGCGCATACTTCATCCAACCCAGGCATTTTGTTTTCGGAAAAAAGTTAGCGTTCACGTCAGTGCATACATCGTCAAATGTGACTTTTACCGCAAATTTCTCTAATATCTATACATCTCGTGTGTCCTGATCCCCCAGCGATCTTATACAACGTTTTATTTCGCGCTTTTAACGTTTCATTTATCGTTTGTAAAATCCATTGTTCTCCGTTCACATTCCAACTCGTTAAGTCACGCGCAACAGATGTCACACATGTGCGCTTAACGCATTCCGTTTACTCTCCGAGGAATTTGTTTTAGGAAAAAAAGCTAACGTTCACGTCAGTGCATTCATCGTCAAATGTGACTTTTACCGCAAATTTCTCTAATATATAAGCATCTCGTGTTTCCTGACCCTCCAGTGATCGTATATAACGTTTAATTTCGTACTTTTAACGTTTCGTTTAACGTTTGTAAAAATCCCTTTGTTCTCCGTTCACATGTCAATCAAAATCAGTCGTAGTGTCATGCGCCACCGCCACCGCTGTTTTCACGACGCGCACATTTCATACACGCTTTTACAACCACGCAAACACGTCGTCTCCACCCATCGCTCTCACAACATGGCCACAACGAAACCACGGTAAGACATTTTATTTAAATGCACGTTTTTATTGTTGTATTTAAACAGTGCTTACTATAACATGCATGCATTTTATTTAAATGCATGTTTTTATTATTTAAATGTTTTACTAGTATGCACGTTTTTATTGTTGTAATGCATGTTTTCACTAGTTTTGCATGCATGCATTTTATTTACTTCAAATATTTTATTTATTTATTTATTTTTCACTAGTTTTACCGTTTAAACATGCATGCATACATTTTATTTAAATGCACGTTTTTATTGTTAAACACATGTATTTTTAACATGCATACATTTTATTTAAATGCACGTTTTTATTGTTGTTTTATTTAAATTGTTTTATCGTTTAAATGCATGTTGTATTATTTAATGCATACTAGTACGCATTTTACCGTTTAAACATGCATGCATTTTATTTAAACAATGTATTTTACCAATAATTTCAATTTACTATCTCACTCATTTTATTCATCCTTTGTCTATTTCATAGACCGATCCAACTGCCTACAAGGGACGGATATACCCCGCGTAGGGCGATTGTCCTGCCCGACGCGTCGACGACAAAGTCGACACCAACATGCAAGGTCACGCCGTCCGTCCGTGCGCCAGCTTCGCCAGCATCGGCGTCCAATGTCACAGCAGCAGCAGCTTACTACAGTGACGATGAAATTGTTCCCGATCTAGCGTGAGTGTTTCTCATGAAGCTACCTAACGGTTTATGGAGAACACTAACGCCTCCAGAAATCTATCGGCGGGAAGGCTTCGGTCTTCCGCCGGAGATCGCCTCCTCGCCGGCGACCGACAGGCGCCAACAACTCTATCGGCGGGAAGGCTTCAGTCTTCCGCCGGCCGCGACCGACAGGCGCCAACCCGTCGGTCGCGGGCGAACGCTGCTATATTAATAAATATTCCAGTCACTACTCACGTTTTCACGCGTCAATTTTCAATGCATAAACACCCTACTGAATGTTAGTGTATTTATGCATTTGATAATCCCACGACTAGACGTATTTAAACGCATTGCTTTCGTTTTAATCCGTCCACCAGAACAACGCCGTTAGCCAGCTATGCTGTCATCCAGGGGTCAAAGACCAGTAGGGCAGCAGCCCTTATCGCTGCAGCAGTCGTCGTCGCTCCTCTTGCTGTCAACATCACATACGGGGACATCTCAACGTTTATGCAATGGTTTTAATACACAATGGTTAGCGTATTGCTTACGTCAGCACAACTCCTACCCCAGCGTATTGCTTACGTCAGCACAACTCCTACCCCAGTTATAGGTGGTCCGTTTATACAATGATTTTAATACACAATGGTTAGCGTATTGCTTACGTCAGCACAACTCCTACCCCAGCGTATTGCTTACGTCAGCACAACTCCTACCCCAGTTATAGGTGGTCCACTTCACTTTAGCGTGGTTATAAAGTACGAAACTAAACTTATATACTTTAGCATGGTTATAAAGTACGAAACTAAACTTATATACTTTAGCATGGTTATAAAGTACGAAACTAAACTTATATACTTTATTATTAAACGCATTATTGCTTACGTCAGCGCGCTCTAGGTACGGCGTTGATCGCTAGGACTAAAATACTCTCTGCACTCACCGCTAGGTGGCATCTCTCTAGTGTACTGTCAATCATCCAATTAGTATCAAATTACATCGCTCATCAATCACGTTTTTTATAAGTAGGTTTCCCAAACTCATTAGTGTCAACCACAAAGCCTTTGATCTTTTTTTATGCATAGGATTAGTCTCGCATTATTGCTGACTCAGCTATGTGCCCGAAAACGATTAGTGGTCATTAAATTCTTTTTTATAAGTAGGCTTTTGAGATCGTACAGCCCTCACTATCT
>CM034532.1:12558231-12642133 GCA_020002185.1 Paraescarpia echinospica | reverse complement strand
GGGATCGAAAGGTTAGTCGCAACTTTTTATTAGTGGTATATAAGCGGTGGCGGTAGCGGGTGATCGGTAGTCGGTACGATGTCGCCTATAAGGTTTGGTGGATCGCGGTCGTTCTTGTCGAATATGTATATGCGTCGACTGTCGGCGTTCGGTCGAGGCTTTCGATCCGTCGAGCACGCCTATCAGTATAGGAAAGCGCTATTCTACGAGGACGTGGAATGCGCCGAAATAATCAAAAGTTCGCGAAGCTCTTACGCAGCGAAACGACGCAGTTACGACATTCGACTAAAGAGAATGAGAAACAAATGGACCGACGTTAGGGTGAAATGTATGAAGATGTTGTTGAAGAGGAAGTTTGACGGATCGAGCGATTTGAAGGCTGCACTGTTGGCGACCGGGGACGCCGAATTGGTGGAATGGGTAGCGAGTAAGGAGGGTTTCTGGGGTAGCGGAATCGCGGGCGATCCGGGGAAGAACACGCTCGGTAAACTGTTGATGGAGTTGCGCGATGAGTATAAAAAGGCGTAAAAAGTGTTCGTCGTTCAGTCGTGAAAAATGAACGGACCGTCGTTGAAGCATCCTTTTACGTGTATAGTAGCCGGTCCTACGGGATGCGGTAAGACGACGTTCGTCGAGCGTTTGATACGTTACGACACTATGATCGATCCGCCGCCGGAGAAAATCCTGTGGTGTTACGGACAGTGGCAGAGCGGCTACGCGTCTATGTCTTCGAAAATAGAGTTCGTAGACGGCCTGCCGGATCCGAAACGTTTAGACGGTAAAGCGAGAACGCTTCTAGTACTCGACGACCTCATGGAGGAGACCGATAGCCGGGTGACGGTACTATTTACTAAAAAAAGTCATCATTGTAATACGTCGGTCGTACAATTACGTCAGAACATGTTTCCGAAAGGGAAAGAAAACCGTACAATCAGCCTGAACGCTCAATACATAGTGCTATTCAAGAGTCCTCGAGACGCGGGTCAAGTAGGTCACCTAGCGAAACAGATGTACCCGGGAAAGGTCAACTACATGATAGAGGCTTTCAAAGACGCGACGTCGTCGGCGTACGGGTATCTATTCGTGGATCTGAAACAGGAAACGGAAGAGGACATGCGTTTGCGTACGTGCATATTTCCGGACGATCGCCTTCAGTACGTGTACGTACGGAAGGGTGGCGGCGGCGGTGGTGGTGGCGGCGTCGGCGGACTATAAGAAGAGAGGGACGACGGGGCGTACGTTTATTAGTCGCTATGACGGGGCGCGTGACGGGAGCGAAGAGACGACCGAAGGTGGCGGGACCGACGAATCAAATAAAGAGACACATCGTCGCCCTGCAGCTGTTGGAGAGACATAGGCGGAACATCGCTCTGCGAAAAGCGCTACTCGCCCACGCGGACACCGGTCTCATTTGTAGTCTGTGCGATTGCGCGTACAACATTCTGAAAGGGAACGTGAAGTTGTCGCCGAAACAGAAACGCGTATTGTCGAAATACCGGGATCACCTGCGTAAACTCGTCGACAAACACGTGACGCGTAAGCAGAAGCGTGTCATCTTGCAAAAGGGTGCGGGTGGTTTTTTGACGGCCCTGCTAGCGCCGTTAGCGAGTACCGTTATCTTGCCGCTGCTCAGACAGGTGTTCGGCGGTGGCGCCGGCGGTAATTGATGCAGTACGCGAAGAAGATGGCGTTGGTCGATCCACGATTGGTGGAAAGCCTCCTGCCACGCGTCGATCAGTCGTCGAGCACGCCTCGATCACGTGTGCTGAGTAGTCTTGACAGCGACATGAAGGACATTCTAGAACGTTCGGATTTATCGGAACGAGAAAAGGTAGCGTCGTACAATCAACTGCTGAGTCGGTACAATACGATAGAGGCGGCTCGAGCGGCGCAACCGGTACGCGTGTCGGTGGTGAACAGCGGCGAGACACCCGCGGTACCGGTGGCGCCAGCAGCGGCGGCGGCGGCGCCACCATCGTCGGAGACGATAGAGCGCGAAATCGTAGCCAGTATGCCGAAAACGTTGAAAGAGAAGACGAGACTGCTGATCGAAAAAATGAAAGCCGATCCGTTGTCTCGATGGAACGATCGCGGTGAATTCGTGTACGACGGTAAAGCGATCGCGGGGAGTAATATGGTCGATCTAGTAAACGATCTCATGCGAACGAGATCGAAGACGACGGCGCCCGTAGGATGGCGGGAGTTCGGATTGCACATGAAGGATATGAATATCCCTATGGAATTCGTAGGCAACCCGCGCTATCGTTCGTACGTGGAGCGACGACGGAAGCGGCTACTAGAAGAGAGGATGACGAGACCGTCGACGTCTAGTTCATCAGCAGCGCCGACTGAGCGGAGACGTCGTATGCGAGGCGAACCTAAACGCAGATCCGTTTCGTGGGACGTCACGGCGTGGGATACGTTGTCGTGATGACGACGTCACGACGCGCGATCATCGTCGTCGTCGTCGTCGGTTTCATCATCGCGCTTATCGCGTTCTGTATAATCGTATCATCGTCGTCGTCGTCGTCGTCGTCATGGTGTCCGGGTGGAGTCGTCGTCGTCCAAAACGAAAGCCTCGACAGCAACGAAACGTCGACGAGGACGACGACGAGGAGCTGAATAACGCGTACTTCGATCCGAAACGGGTGGGGAGTTACGGAGGCGTCGACGCGTTGCACCGGGCGTCGAAGCTCCGACGTCCGGCCGTCGAGAGGTGGCTAGCGTCGCAGGACGCCTATACCCTACACAAACCGGTTAGACGTCATTTCAAACGACGTCGCGTCATCGTGGGCGGTCGAAACCAGCAGTGGCAAGCCGATCTGGTCGACTTGACTAGACTGAAAACGCACAACGACGGTATAACATTCCTATTGACGGTGATCGATGTGTTTTCGAAGCGGGCGTGGTGCGTTCCGTTGAAGAATAAGTCCGGAGCGTCGCTCGTCGCGGCCTTCGAGCGCCTGCTGAACGACGACGACGACGAGACGCCGCACACGCTGCAGACCGATAAGGGGAGCGAATTTTTGAACCGACACCTGCAAACGTTGCTAAAGAGTCGCGGCGTTCATCATTTCGTGACGCATAACGAGGAGACCAAAGCGAGCGTCGTGGAACGGTTTAATCGAACTTTGAAGACGCGTACGTGGCGCTATTTTACGAAACACGAAACGCTGCGCTACATAGAGGCGTTACCGGATTTCGTGCAATCGTACAACAACGCCTACCACCGAAGCATCGGTAGGACGCCGGCGAGTGTCGACGCGACGAATCAGGAGGCCGTATGGCAACGACTGTACGGGGGTGGCGACGGCGTCGAACGACGACGAAAACCGAAACTACGCGTGGGAGATCGCGTACGTATCAGCAAGACGAGGGGTCATTTCAAAAAAGGATACATGGCTAACTGGAGCGAGGAGCTGTTCACCGTCGTAGAGGTGCACCCTTCCGAACCGCCCGTTTATCGCCTCAAGGACGACGCCGAGACGCCGATAGAGGGCACCTTCTACGAACCGGAACTACAACGCGTAGTCGTTCCGAAAGACAAACTATATCGCGTGGAGGCGGTTCTTCGGCGTCGTCGGCGTCGTGGCGGCGGTTCGGAGGCGCTCGTAAAATGGAGCGGATATCCGGCCTCATTCAACAGCTGGATCGACGCCGAGTCGCTCGTGGACCTATGATGATGAATCGTTGGACGCGTCACACCGGCTGCTGGCGACTGCACGAGGCGGGACTATGCAACGGCTCTTCGTTCTTACCGTATAAAGGTCCCTGTTGCATCGACAGGGCGCAGTGGCGCGACGATGTGCGACGACGACGAAACTACCTCGAGTGGCGAGCGTCGAACGAACGCCGAAGAATCGTCCGTCGTCGACGACGAGCGCAACGCGGACTCCATCGACGCTACAACAGCAACCGCCGCCGAACCCGTTCCATGGCGAATCTGCGGCAACGAATGCCCTAAGGCCGAAATCGTGTTCCTCTGTCAGGTCGTCGTCCTGTACTTCGTCATCGCCGTTAGTATATACAATCTGACGAAAGGTCAAGGTGACTCCAACCTGTGGACGGCGCTGTTGAGCAGCTGTCTCGGTTACCTGCTCCCGAGTCCGTCTATGAGTGTCGGTCGACGACAACGCGATGGCGGTCTCGTCTGATTTTTACCTGACGCTGCCGAGCAACGCGTCTATGAAACGTCACCCCGAAAATACGTTGACGCACTACGTCACGACGTTGCCGCGACGTTTCGACCTGTCGGGGGAGTGGGAATGCGGCGCCGTGTCGGTACAGTATCCGCACACGTGGTACAACGTGAGAAAGAAGGACGCCTACTTCTATCTGACTTGCGCGGCGGGCGAACGGGGCGTTTACACGCAGATAGACGAAGAAGGCACGACCGTGCTGATATATCGTCAGACGACGATTCCTCACGGTTTCTACAACAACGTTAATACGTTGTGCAACAGGATCAACGAGGCGCTAGAGAAATTACACACCAGCAAGGCCAAGGCCGTGCTAGAATACTGCGCCGTCTCTAACCGCTTTACGCTACGTCTGTCGGCGGGTGTCGAATTTATCATACCTCATACGAGCCGTCTGAGACACGTGCTAGGTTTCCATAGCAACACGATCATGAGTTCGTCCGCGTTCGGTCCCGCGCCGGCGACGAGACCCGTCATCAGCACGTCGCCCGCCGCGTACACGTTCGAGTACGAAGGTCGCGATACGGTGAACATGTCGGCGGGCATCGAGAGTCTGTACGTGTACACGGATCTCGTGGAACCGCGCGTCGTCGGTGACGTGTTCGCGCCGCTGCTTCGAAACATCGCCGTCCGCGGTGAGAACGGTGACGTCGTTTCGGAATCGTTCGTTCGCGTGCAATACGTTAAGCTGATGCGGAATCAATTCGACGAGGTCGAAGTCGATATAAGAGACGATCACGGCCAACCGATACCATTCGAGCAGGGGAAGGTGGTGACGACGCTTCACTTCAGACGTTGTAAATCGAAATTGTTTTAACATGTCGTCGAAGAACCCGTACGTGGACTACTACGTTCGTCAGGTCGGCGGACAGCTGCCGGTCTTCGTCGGCGCTCGGGGTCAACGAGGTCACGGTCTGGGTAATCTCTTCGGGAGTCTGTTTCGAAGCGCCATGCCGCTTATCAAGAGGGGCGCGATGGCGTTGGGAAAACGGGCGCTCAACACCGGCATGCACGTGGCGCGCGACGTCGTCGGCGGCGGCAATCTGAAACAGTCGCTAAAAAGGCGCGCGAAGGAGGCCGGCGCCGATCTTCTCGACGGTCTATTGAATCCGCAGGCGGCGGCGCCAAAGAAGAAGAAGAAGAAGCAAAAAAAGACGCAGCGCCGTCCCCGCATCGGCGTAAAGAGAGCGCGCTTAGCGGCGACGACCGTCAGTAGACGGAAAAGAGCGCGTCGAACGGACATATTCGACGAGTAACGACGATGGAGCGCACACTCGAGAACGGCGGTCAGTTCTACCAGTCGCCGTACTTTCGAGTGCGCGTCGTAGTGGTGGTGATGGCGCCGCCGCGCGGAGGAGATTCGATCCTGCATACGCTATTAAGTCAACTCGACGTAAGAAAAACCGCCGCGGCGGCGGCGGCGGCGGCATAAAGAGAGCGCGGCTAGCGGCGACGGTCGTCAGTAGGCGGAAGACGTCGAACGGTCGACAACGATGGCGTTCGTGAACGGCTCGACGTGCGAGGGCGTGAAGGCCGAACTGGAGCTGTTCAGCGGACCGGTGACGCAGACGAGCATCGAGAGTAGTCATTGGACCGTCTACCAGCCGCTGACGACTCTCGACGCCGGCGGCCCTATCGAGTTCCTCGTGCCGGGTTCGGGCGAAGACTATACGGACCTGGCGAGCATTCAACTGTACGTGCGCTTCAAAGTGACGCAGGGGGACGGTACCGATCTGGCGGCCGCGGCCGCGGTGGCGCCGGTCAACAATTTCCTGCATTCGATGATCAGTCAAATCGACGTGTCGCTGAACAACACCCTCGTGACGCCGTCGACCAATACGTACGCGTACCGGGCCTACCTCGAGACGTTGCTAAGTTACGGTAGCGACGCGAAACGTTCGCATCTCACGGCGTCGTTGTGGTACAAAGACACCGCCGGACGGATGGACACGCTCGGCAACGCCAACGTCGGTTTCGAGTCGCGACGCGTCGCGACGGCCGATAGCCACGAGGTGGAGATGATGGGACGCCTGCACGTCGACGCGTTTATGCTAAACAAACACCTACCGAACGGCGTCGACACGAAAGTGCGCATAGTGCGCGCGAAGGACGCCTTCTCGCTGATGGGCGCGCAAGTCGTACCGGGGTGGCGCATCGTGCTGCAGGCGATTCGACTGCACGTGCGAAAAGTGAAGTTGAACCCGGCCGTCCAGATGGGACATATCAAAGCGTGGGCGTTGGGAACGGCTAAGTTTCCGATGCGTCGCGTCGACTGCAAATCGTTCTCGATAACGGCGGGCGCGCTATCGAACGTGCACGAGAACCTGTACATGGGCGCGATTCCGAAACGCCTCTTCCTGATGATGATCGACAACGTCGCCTACAACGGCGACTACACTAGAAATCCGTTCGACGCGCGTCACAACGACATAAACTTCCTGTCGCTCGTCGTCGACGGACGTCAGGTGCCGAGCAAGCCGCTGCAGCCGGACTTCCCGCACAACCGGTACGTGCGCAGCTACATGAATCTCTTCGAGGCGACCGGAAAGGCGTTCGAGGACGAGGGGAACGACGTATCGCGCACGGACTTCGGCGCCGGCTACAGCATCTTCGGTTTCGACCTGACCCCCGACTGTTGCGACGGCGATCATTTCAACGTCGTGCGTCAGGGGTGCGTGGGCGTCGATATGCATTTCGAGACGCCGCTAGCGCGTCCGGTGAACCTCGTCGTGTACGCGGAATTCGAAACGGTGATGGAAATCGACCGGAACCGGAACGTCATATACGACTGGTAGTAACTATGGATACGTTTCAACTGATGCGTCGTCTGGAACTCGATACGTACGCTAAACGTATCGTCGTCGGCGTCGTGCCTAAAGACGCGCTACTTACCGCCGCCGCCGGCACCACCTACCCGACGGCCTTCGTGTGCAACACCGACGACGGCGGCGAACCGGGACAGCACTGGGTGGCCGTCTACGTCGGCGCCGACCGACGAGGCGAGTACTTCGATTCGTACGGTCTGCCGCCGCTGCACGCCGACTTCCGCGCCTTCCTGCGCCGCCACTGCGGCGACGCGTGGACGTACAACGACAAGCGCCTGCAGAGCGTCATCTCTAACGTGTGCGGACAATATTGCGTCGCCTACCTTCTCCTCCGATGTCGCGGGATGCCGTTGACGACGTTCCAGAGCCTATTCGGCACCGATAGGGTGAACAATGACTGTCTCGTACACGAGAAAAAACGAACAAATGATGTATACAATTGTTGGTGTTTATTATTACCCACACATACATACATACATACAGAAACTACCCCTAGGGGGGTGGTGGGGGTTAGGTTAGTAGTAGACGAGTTAGACGAGTTTACGAGTTAGACGAGTATCGGCGCCGTAGTGACGCCGTCGTCGAGCACGCGGCGTTTAGCGTAGAAGTAGCTCAACGCCGCGCGCTCTTGAACGTACGTCAACACGGACGAGTCTTTCACTTGGAAACCGCGGTTCCAGCCGACGCCGTTGCGACGGTCGCGCAGTACGGCGAGGAAGGTGTGCTCGTCGATGTCGGCGTTCTGTCGCTTGCTGAGTCCCTTCGTGCTGTACTTCGGACCGGCGACGCCGCCGAAGCAGTAGTAGGTTTTGCTGCACAGCGCCACGATCCCGTCGCCGCGCCACTCTTCTTTGAAGAGACCCGGCGTTCGACGATCGAACAGGCGTCGGCGCGCGCAGCAGGCCGCCGCCGCCGTCCCACGCTAGTCCGGCGACGCGCCGTCGTACGTAGGCGTCCACGTGCGCGTCGCAGCATTCGGCCGGAAACCAGAGCGAACGATTCCGGAAGTAGTGTTCGCGACGTTCTTCCGGTACGAGCGCGTCGACGTCACGTCCGGCTAGGGCTATGTACGCCGAGTCGGTGTCCATAGCGCAGTACTGGAAGAGCGGACGGGGAATGTAGGCGTCGACGAAATCGTAATAAAATTCCAGCATTCTCAATTTTGCGTACTGCAATACGAAATAGCCGATATGTATCGGCAGGCCGTAGACGATTTTACGCTTATTCAGCGCCACCTCGTACAGCGCGTCGTCGACGACAACGTCCAGTTGCCGGAAGCGCCGATTGTTGACGAGCATCGACGCGCCGACCGGCGTCGCGTACTTGATTTCCCGGTGCCGATCGACGCGCGTAATCGTTTTCCCGTAGGAACTGTTCCCGAGAAGTTTAAATGTATCGGCGATGATCGATTTGTCGGGATCGATATCGCCCTCGCGGCGCGCCGTCGAAACCGCGTCGCCGAAGCGGCGAAAGCACGCTATCGGCGCGTACTCGACGATCTGGTAGACGCGCTCGACGACGAGCCCGTGCGCCAGATACCAGCGTAGGAGCGGCGTCGCGAGCAAGATCGCCGCGCCGAAGTAGCTACCGACGAGCGTGCGTTGAGGTCGCGTGAGGAGATCGTGCGATTCGGCGTAGTCGCGCATGAACGGGCTGAGATCGTCGCGCACGATATCGACGTTCTTGAATACCGGCTGCATCTCGGCGAACTTGTCGCGCAGCGCTTCCGGTACGGCGATATCGCACTGCACGAGGCCGAACAGAGAGCCGTCGCGCACCGCCTCCAGTATCGTCGAGAGCGTAATGGCGGCGGTCGGTTGCCATCGTGACGCGTCGGGCGGCGTCGGCACCGCCGGCGGTTGCACGGCGTGCCACTGGCACTCCCACATTTCGACGACTTCGTCGACGAAACGGCGCAGGTAGGCGGTCACGGCGATCGTCGCGGCGTACAGCGTCGTCATCGGTTGACCGTTGACGGCGTTCGTCGTCACGTGCGCCTGACACGTCGGGCAACCGTGAAAATAGCAGCCGTGAAATTGGTACGCCGTTCGCGTGGCGGCGCACCAGCCGTCGACTCGGTGCTTTCCGATGCGCTTCTCGCGTCCGTTCAACTGGTGACGTATACGCGCGCCGGTTTCCGCCTCCACGCGCGTCAACCACTCCACGGCCATACGACCGTAGCGGTGCACGCGTTCCGCTCGAAAGGCGTTCTCAGCGCGTCGGCGCGTGTACCAGCCCGTCGGCATCTCCTGCATTATCGCCCATAGATAGAGGCCGTTTGCGTCGAAGCCTACTATCGATCGGCACGGCGCGCCGCCACGAATCGACGTCACGTCGGCCTCGTGGTGGCGCGCGAAGATGATCGACGGGCCGCCGACGATCTGCGCCTGCAGCAGACGGTGCAGATCTTTGTTCGGCTCGTTGAAGAGCGAGAAATGGATCGACTTCGGCAGGTCGTTGAACAGGTACAACAACGTCAACCCCGGTACGCTGATGGCGTCCTTGAACATGTCGATACGTCGGCGCCGATAGAAGGCGAACTGGCGATCGACGGCCTCGAGAAACGGCGCCACGTCACGATTGTTATACCACACAAGAAAATCGCGCATCGACGTCATGCCCTCGTCGCGCCACGCCGTCGCGCAAATCTCGTACGCCTCCGCGGAGATTCCCTCGCGTTTCAGCTGGCTGTAGAAAGCTTCGCGCGACGGCAGGGCGGTTTCGTCCAGACGCGACAACGCGTCGATGTGCTCGTACGGGAAGTAGCCCTTCGTTGCCGAGCAGCCGTACGCTTTCAGAAAGCGATCGTAGCTAACGCCGGGCGCGAGGTAATTCGTTATGTCCAGGAACTTCAACGTCGTCGTCGACAGGCACATGTAATTGTTCTGACGTTTAATGGTAAACGCCGACGACGTGTGCTGCGCGTCGTCGGTTATGAGCAGGGGGGTCAAGTACTTTTTGACGACGTTCAAGTCGTACTTACCCGAATTAAATCCCAATACGGGCATTTGTCGAAGGTACGTCCACAGCCGGTCGGCGAGTGTGGCGTACGGTGACGCGTCGGCGTCGTCGTCGTCGTTGCATCGTCGCCGCCAGTCGGCGTCGAGCGCGTCGAGCGCCTCGAAGGTCGCGTCGTAGCGGGGACGTAGAATCGCGCTCGCCGCCGCGCTCACCGCTTCCAGGTCGTCGATGAGGCGACGCGCGAGTTCCGACGAATCGCCGGTCGTGACGTAACAGCGCGCCGCTTCGTGACCGGGCACGTTCGACGCGACGCTCACGCTGAGCAGTTCGTGTCGCGCGATCCAGCGGCATTTGTCGCTATTCGTCGGCAGATCGTTATCGGCGAAATAGCACTCGAAATCGAACGTCGCGCGGTACGGGTAGTAGCGCAGGTCGTCGTCGCCGACGTCGATGCCTTCGTCGTCGAGCCGCTCGAATACGGACGCCGTCGGTCGGTAGACGCCGCCGGGGAACACGTGACGAACGCCGCCTTCGCACGTCGCTTCGTGACGTCGTAACTTGTACGTGCTCCGCCAGAGGACGCTGCCGCATTTCCCGCACTTGTACGTTTTCGTGTACGCGCGCCGATCGCTTATGTACGAGAAGTGCGACTCGTACAGGTTGACGTTCAGCGTCGTGGGGTGCGCTTCGAGCGATCGACGGACTAGTTCGGCGACGTCGTTCGTCAGTCGACGATAGACGACGACGTTGATGCCGAAAACCGTCTCCACGCGATCCAGTTCGTTCAGGCGCACGCCGCCACCGTTCGAGGTCGTCGCCGTGTCGCTACGATACCGCGCGTGCAGACGTTTAGCGTCTTTCGTTAAACGGTTCGTATGACGGATACTTTGACCTCGTCGGTGACCTTGCAGGTGAAGGGCGATGCATCGGAAGAGACACAGATGGTCGTCGTAGGGCGCGCCTCGAACATCGTTCGTCAACGACACGATGGACCTGTTGAGGCGCACGTAGGCGGGAAGCGTCGTCACGCCAACGCAGCCGATAGGATGATTGATGATGACGTTCACGAAGTAGGTGGCGTTAGTTACGAGCTCGACGATCCATCCTGAGTCGGGACGCTGCGCGATGGCGTACTGCAGTACGTCGGTAGTGCGCACGGCGTCGAGGAATCGTTCGAATGAACGACTATCGGTAACTAGGGCGGGTGTTTCGAGGAGGCGTCCGCAACAGTTACACGAAGAATGAAAATATCGGTACCGACCCGACACCTTGTGGCGTAATACAAAACCATAACTAACGTTAATTTTAAACGCGTTCTTTTGCGCGCGAAACATTTCCCTCAGACGCGGTTCGAGTACGCGCGTACTCGTACAGGCGGTCATACGATAGTTGTAACGCGACTGTATGACGCCGCGCGCCACCGACGTCTCTATGCTACGCCGGTGCTCGTCTACGACACGCTGTAGATCGTCGGGCGACGGCGGCGCGCTAGCGGCGGCCTCCACTGATTCGCTACTAGGTGGCGACGAACGGCCACACTGCAGCCTCAGATGTCGTAGCATAACGTAACGCGTGGTGTATAGCTTGCCGCATTTTGGACACTCTCGACCTTTTACGCATAGCGCTTCGTCGCCGCACTTTACGTGTCGTTCTAACGTCGACTGCGTCGCGAAATAGCGCCCACATTTCGGACATTGCCATGGCGATGGTGGTGGTGGCATTCTCTCTAATGAATATTTTTCGAGCGTCGCTATTTATAACGGCGACGGTGACGGTGGTGGTGGTGGTAAGTACACCCTAGCGGGAAGAATGTGTGGTGGTGGTTTTTCTAACTAACCCTAGCGGTGGTGTGTAGCGGGAAGCTTTTTCTAACTGTGTGGTGGTTTTTCTAACTAACCCTAGCGGTGGTGTGTAGCGGGAAGATTTTTCTAACTAGCGGTGGTTTTTCTAACTAGCGGTGGTTTTTTCTAACTAGCGGTAATTTTTCTAACTAGGTAACTCGGAAACGGAAAGAACATTTTCAACGTTTTATTCGGTACTTTTACAACAGTGTGAAGCCTTCGTTTCGATAGCAAGCAAATGTTCTCTCTAACCCTAGCGGTGGTGTGTAGCGGGAAGCTTTTTCTAACTGTGTGGTGGTTTTTCTAACTAACCCTAGCGGTGGTGTGTAGCGGGAAGATTTTTCTAACTAGCGGTGGTTTTTTCTAACTAGGTAACTCGGAAACGGAAAGAACATTTTCAACGTTTTATTCGGTACTTTTACAACAGTGTGAAGCCTTCGTTTCGATAGCAAGCAAATGTTCTACTAGTGTTCGTTCATTCAAGTCCGCTCCGACGTTGCACGTACGTGTGCACGGCCGACTCGAGTTGCACGCGATTCATGTAATCTCGCCAATTCGTCCCCAACAACCAGTTGGATACGAATTGGACCAAATACAATTCTCCTGCACGACCCGTTTGCGGCTGCTGATCACCGGAAGAAATCGTCACCGTAGTCTCGCTTAGTATATGGACTAGTCTCGTAAAACACGGAATAAGTGATCGTCGTAGGAACGTTTCCATGACCTCGTTGAAGTGCCGCGTCACGATACACCCCGGCTTAACGTAACGTTGCATGTAGACGCGATTCGGCCGCCCCGCGCGATAGCCGGCCATGTGAACGTAGGGGCAGCCTTCATTTGATTCGCATAGCCCGCAATGGTCTCGTGCCTTCTCCAGAACCATTTCGCCGATAGTCTCGGCGATGAGATCCATAGCCAGTCGTTCGTAACGTACGATCAACTGACTCCGGCTCGGCACGACGAGTTGCCGACACGTCCCCAGCTCCTCCGATACGCTCCAGTACGGTCCCATCGTCGCCAGGCTGTCGTTATACGTCGGTGGAGGGGGGCGCGTTCGGGGCGATCCCAGCGCCTCCTCAATTATCGCCTCCAATACGTGAGCGTCACGTACTCCTCCGCCACTACCCTACAGCACAAAGCAGTTCTACTCTTTACGTGATATCACCGTCAGCAACGCGTGTATGAAGTCGCTCATACATTCACGTCTGGTGTGTTGCATCAGAGCGTCCTACAACACATTATTATGATTAGTCCTCATCCTCCTTCTTCTCCTCCTCCTCCTCCACTGACCCCGCCGGCACACCCCGTTCCAACAACGTTCTTACGAACGTTGCAACCTCGTCGTACTGAGCGCGAATCCTTTCGTTGTTCGCAAGCATTTTTTGGAGTACGCAGCGCACTTCCTAAAGCACATAAAGCACAACTGTTAGTACATCAAACTACTACGAAATAAGCTTGCTTCATAGGCCAACCAAAACGCTCTTATATATTGTTCGGCCGACTCGGCTAATAGTTCAAAGCTCTGCTTGCTTAGTTCCAGCCCCTGACGATCTCTCATTCGTTGTCGTTCGTTGGCGTGCTTCAATAAATCTACCAGTAGCGGCCAATTTTCCTCCTCTTCCTACAAACAACACAACAACAACAACATTAGTCATCGTCGTCGTCATATCTTTTTAGTGTGCGGACTGTATACGAGGGGTCCCCGTTCCAAGTCGTCTTCCGCACACTAATCTCCACTTTAGTACCGGTTAACTCGAGCACGGTATCGCGGAGATCCTCCTCGTTCAATTCCGTCAGGTACTCGGCCGTGAACTCGACGAGATTAGACATTTGGCTATCGAACAACGTAAGCCAAAGCTCATCTTCGTCCTCCTCGCCGTCCTTCACCATCACACGCAACGCGAAGAAATATTTCGGTACAAACACTTCCCCGTGCGTTCGACATATCAGGGCCCCATCTTTGTTTGTCTGTAATTTCCGGCGACAACGGGAACATCCCAAATAGGTGGTGCCGGGTTCGCCTTTGTACGAGACGGCCTCGATCGTAACGGGTGACAGGATTCTATATACGCCGTTGACGGCGCACTTCAGATGTCTCAGACTCACCGCTGTGGCGCGTGTCGACGCCGTCGATTCACGTTCCATCGAACCGCTCCGCGACAGGACCGGGGGCTGCGCTGCCGTCTCGTCGGGCTGTTCCAAGCGCGCCTCTTCGGCGCTCCGTTTTCGGCCGACCGTCAACGGGGCCGCGATCAGCGTAACGGGACGCTTAACGGGCGGTGACACCCCCGTTGACAAGGCTGCAATCAGTGCCGAAGGTTGACTGCTGCTGGCCGCCGCCTTCATCGACTGCTTACGCGGCGCCTTCGACTTTTTTGTTTGTTGTTGTTGACTTTCATCCGCCATGTTGCGGAAGAACGTCTGCTGCTTGCTGCTCTGTAGAAAGAATACACGGTTAGAAGTTCGGCGTCATACAATATAACATTTTCTCACCCGTTTTATACCTTTTCCAAATAACACGCATGCGCACTTCACCCTAATACGTCATCTTATTCAATTATCAGTGTGAGTGCCTCGTACATTTCAGACATTTTGTTTTCGAAAAAAAGCATCCGGTCACCTCGGTACATTCGCCGTTAAATCTCTCCTTACATCGATTTTCTCTAATATCGATGCACCTCGCGTGTCCTGACTCCACAGAGAATCTATACAACGTTTAGTTTCGTGCTTTTAACGTTTCGTTTATTGTTTTTGAAATGTCATTGTCTACACTATAACGCGCATGCGCACTTCACTCATATCCTTATCTTTTTTCAATTATCGTCGCGCATACTTCATCCAACCCAGGCATTTTGTTTTCGGAAAAAAGTTAGCGTTCACGTCAGTGCATACATCGTCAAATGTGACTTTTACCGCAAATTTCTCTAATATCTATACATCTCGTGTGTCCTGATCCCCCAGCGATCTTATACAACGTTTTATTTCGCGCTTTTAACGTTTCATTTATCGTTTGTAAAAATCCATTGTTCTCCGTTCACATTCCAACTCGTTAAGTCACGCGCAACAGATGTCACACATGTGCGCTTAACGCATTCCGTTTACTCTCCGAGGAATTTGTTTTAGGAAAAAAAGCTAACGTTCACGTCAGTGCATTCATCGTCAAATGTGACTTTTACCGCAAATTTCTCTAATATATAAGCATCTCGTGTTTCCTGACCCTCCAGTGATCGTATATAACGTTTAATTTCGTACTTTTAACGTTTCGTTTAACGTTTGTAAAAATCCCTTTGTTCTCCGTTCACATGTCAATCAAAATCAGTCGTAGTGTCATGCGCCACCGCCACCGCTGTTTTCACGACGCGCACATTTCATACACGCTTTTACAACCACGCAAACACGTCGTCTCCACCCATCGCTCTCACAACATGGCCACAACGAAACCACGGTAAGACATTTTATTTAAATGCACGTTTTTATTGTTGTATTTAAACAGTGCTTACTATAACATGCATGCATTTTATTTAAATGCATGTTTTTATTATTTAAATGTTTTACTAGTATGCACGTTTTTATTGTTGTAATGCATGTTTTCACTAGTTTTGCATGCATGCATTTTATTTACTTCAAATATTTTATTTATTTATTTATTTTTCACTAGTTTTACCGTTTAAACATGCATGCATGCATTTTATTTAAATGCACGTTTTTATTGTTAAACACATGTATTTTTAACATGCATACATTTTATTTAAATGCACGTTTTTATTGTTGTTTTATTTAAATTGTTTTATCGTTTAAATGCATGTTGTATTATTTAATGCATACTAGTACGCATTTTACCGTTTAAACATGCATGCATTTTATTTAAACAATGTATTTTACCAATAATTTCAATTTACTATCTCACTCATTTTATTCATCCTTTGTCTATTTCATAGACCGATCCAACTGCCTACAAGGGACGGATATACCCCGCGTAGGGCGATTGTCCTGCCCGACGCGTCGACGACAAAGTCGACACCAACATGCAAGGTCACGCCGTCCGTCCGTGCGCCAGCTTCGCCAGCGTCGGCGTCCAATGTCACAGCAGCAGCAGCTTACTACAGTGACGATGAAATTGTTCCCGATCTAGCGCGAGTGTTTCTCATGAAGCTACCTAACGGTTTATGGAGAACACTAACGCCTCCAGAAATCTATCGGCGGGAAGGCTTCGGTCTTCCGCCGGAGATCGCCTCCTCGCCGGCGACCGACAAGCGCCAACAACTCTATCGGCGGGAAGGCTTCAGTCTTCCGCCGGCCGCGACCGACAGGCGCCAACCCGTCGGTCGCGGGCGAACGCTGCTATATTAATAAATATTCCAGTCACTACTCACGTTTTCACGCGTCAATTTTCAATGCATAAACACCCTACTGAATGTTAGTGTATTTATGCATTTGATAATCCCACGACTAGACGTATTTAAACGCATTGCTTTCGTTTTAATCCGTCCACCAGAACAACGCCGTTAGCCAGCTATGCTATCATCCAGGGGTCAAAGACCAGTAGGGCAGCAGCCCTTATCGCTGCAGCAGACGTCGTCGCTCCTCTTGCTGTCAACATCACATACGGGGACATCTCAACGTTTATGCAATGGTTTTAATACACAATGGTTAGCGTATTGCTTACGTCAGCACAACTCCTACCCCAGCGTATTGCTTACGTCAGCACAACTCCTACCCCAGTTATAGGTGGTCCGTTTATACAATGATTTTAATACACAATGGTTAGCGTATTGCTTACGTCAGCACAACTCCTACCCCAGCGTATTGCTTACGTCAGCACAACTCCTACCCCAGCGTATTGCTTACGTCAGCACAACTCCTACCCCAGTTATAGGTGGTCCACTTCACTTTAGCGTGGTTATAAAGTACGAAACTAAACTTATATACTTTAGCATGGTTATAAAGTACGAAACTAAACTTATATACTTTAGCATGGTTATAAAGTACGAAACTAAACTTATATACTTTATTATTAAACGCATTATTGCTTACGTCAGCGCGCTCTAGGTACGGCGTTGATCGCTAGGACTAAAATACTCTCTGCACTCACCGCTAGGTGGCATCTCTCTAGTGTACTGTCAATCATCCAATTAGTATCAAATTACATCGCTCATCAATCACGTTTTTTATAAGTAGGTTTCCCAAACTCATTAGTGTCAACCACAAAGCCTTTGATCTTTTTTTATGCATAGGATTAGTCTCGCATTATTGCTGACTCAGCTATGTGCTCGAATCGTTTAGTGGTCATTAAATTCTTTTTTATAAGTAGGCTTTTGAGATCGTACAGCCCTCACTATCTACTAATGCTGTCTGTCTCCATCACTTTTAATCCTTCTAAACACTTTTGTATCATCCGCAAATTTTAACACCTTGCTTGTTATATCATCGTCCAAATCGTTGATATATATTAAGAATAATATAGGTCCTAGTACTGATCCCTGTGGTACCCCACTCAATACCGATTTCCGGTTTGAAGCCTCCCCATCAACTACTACACGTTGTCTTCTGTCATTCAGCCATTTTTCTATCCAGTTTATTATACCATTTCCTATGCCATGGGCCTTTAGCTTAAGGAGTAATCTTTGATGTGGTACTTTGTCGAAAGCTTTTTGAAAATCTAAATAGATGATATCTACTGGTGATCCCTCATCTACCCACCTAGTGATGTCTTCCAAAAAACATAACATATTTGTTAAGCATGACCTCGCTTTTAAAAACCCATGTTGAGATGGGTTTATCAAGTTATGTTTAACAAGAAAATCCACCATGTGATCTTTAATTAGTCTTTCTAATAATTTGCAAATCACTGATGTTAAACTCACTGGTCTACAGTTCTCTGACTTGTTTCTCGAACCTTTTTTAAATAACGGTATAATGTTTGCCTCTTTCCATTCTAAAGGAACCACTCCCTCTTCTAATGACAAATTGAAAACTGTTGCAAGCGGTACGCTAATTTGTTCTACAATTTCCAATAGTAGTTTGGGCGGAATCCCGTCCACTCCAGGTGATTTATTATCCTTCATAGCCCTTATTTTCTTAGCTACCATTTCCGAGGTTACAACTAACTGTCCTAAATAGTCTGAATCTGCCCCCTTGAACTTAGCCTCTGGTACTGGCAGTGAACTAATATCTTCCCTGGTAAACACTGAACTAAAATACTCATTCAGGTCTTCTGCCATTAAGAATCCCTCTGATATTGTATTTCCAGCACTATCTTCTAGAGGACCGACCTTATCCTGAACTTTCTGTTTGCTTCGAATATACGCATAAAAACTCTTACTGTCATGTTTTATATTACTAGCTAATTTTTTTTCATAGCTTCTCTTTGAATTTCTAATTTCAGCTGTAGCTTGATTAAGTGCTTCTTTATAAATGTTGTAGTCTTCATCATTTCCAGTACATCTATATGACTTCCACATCATTTGTTTATACTTAATTTTTCTAATGGCTTCTTTCGATAAGTGTTTCTTTTTAGACCGTTTCCCTTGTTTTTTGAAAGGTACAAATTTATCGACTATGCACTTAATTTCACTATTTAAGATATTCCAGCATTCGGTTGCTGTCTTATTCTTCAGTGTGTTATTCCAGTCTATCTTTGCTAAATATTTCCTCATGTCCTTATACCTTCCTTTGTGGAAATTTCTCCTATACTGCTTTTTACTATTCCTTTCTGATTTTACTTTGATGGTAAAATGTATCTGGTTGTGATCACTACTCCCCAGTGGCTCACATATCTTGACATTGTCAACTAATTCTTTCTGTGAGGACAAAACTAAGTCTAACACATTCTCTCCCCTGGTTGGTTCTAGCACATGTTGAGAAAGGAAACTATCTTGTACTAAAACTAAAAACTTGTGGTCCTCACTCCCCATACTCTGTAGAGATTTCCATTGTATATGCCCATGGTTAAAGTCCCCCATAATAATACAGTTCCGTTTGCTTACTTCCCTTATAGCGTTTTGTATTTTTTCATTCTCTTCTATGCTTATGTTTGGACTTCGATAAACTAACCCAACTGTTAACGTTGAGTTTCCTGTAACTATGTTACACCAAACAGCTTCTTCGCAATCTGCTTCTCTTTCTAATTTTATTTCATAAGCCTGGATAGATTCTTTAATATATAAAATAACTCCACCTCCCTTTCTTCCTATTCTATCTTTCCTAAACATTACATATCCTGTTAGTCCCAATTCGGCATCTGATATATCAGTGGTGGCCCACGATTCGGTTATACCTATTATGTGAGGGTCAATATCTTCTACCATAATGTTTAGTTCACTTCTTTTGTTTACTATGCTCCTTGCATTTAAACAAATGCATTTATATCCTGATTCAGAACAGTTTTCCAGGCTGTTCTTTGCCGATTTATTTCTGCTGTCTTTATCTATGCCTCCAGTTTCAGGCTTCTCTGTGAATCCCCCCTGCGAATCTAGTTTAAATAGATGCAGCCTGTCCCACTGTCAACAGATTGCAGCAAGTTCTCTGAGAAAACTGCTGCCCCCTTTCCACTTAGATGTAGGCCATCTCTCATGTACATATCTTCCCTCCCAACAAAGTATCCCCATAAATCTACGAATCCCACCCCCTCTTCTTTACACATCTGCTCAACTAGTGCGTTGATCGCCATCCTCTTGCAGTTTCTATATGTCGGCCCCCTTCCTCCCATTACTGGCAAAATTCCTGAGAGGATAATCTGTTCTACTCTTGTCTTCTTTAACTTCTTCACTAACTGTCTGTACTTCTGAACTATCCCAGTTGTTCCCTCCCTCTCTGCGTTATTTGTCCCTACATGTACTAGTATAGACCCTCCCTTGCCATGCCCCAGTACCTTCTCTACCCTTTCAGTTACATGTTCTATCCTAGCCCCCGGTAGACAAACAACGACGTCCTCCCCCTCGCTTAGAGTCTTATCTGTCTTTCTCATAATCGAATCGCCCATAAACACCCTCTCTTTCCTCATTGCCCCCTCAATCACTGCCTCAGTGTAGCTCTTTCTACGGTTTGCATCTGTCTGGTTGTAATCTTGTTCCCCTGTCTTCTGCTCTCCCGTCACAATCTCGTCCGTTCCATTCTTTCCTGACGCTGTTTCTCTTGTCACCTTTCTTCCTGTCATCGTCCCTCCCGACTTCTCTTCTGTCACATGTACTCTCACTTCCTTTCTTCCCGTCATCTTTCCTCCCATTGCATTTCCTTCTCTCCTCTCCCGTCTCTTTTTCCCTCCTACCTCTTTCTCTACGGTCACTTTCTCTCCTGCCACCTTCACACCTGTCACATTTCCTGCCGTCGATCCTCCACTTTCTTCCCCTCCGATCACCTTCCCTCCTCTCAGTCTCCTTTCCTCGGTCTTGTTGCCACTACTCTGCTCCTTCAGTTTCACAGTATTCCCAACTTTATCCCTGTCGTCTCTCTCCATTCCATCTGTCTCCTTGCTGATTCTCATCTCCATCCCCTTCACAATATCTACCAACCTAGCTACCTCTTTCTCCAGACATTTCACCTTCCAACACCCCACGCACTGAAAGGTGAATCCCTCTTCCTTGGTTTCTGTCCATGACTTCGTACAGCCGGATAAGGCAAAATCTACCCAACTGTGGCAGTCGTCGCACACCAAGTGTCTCTTTGCCTTGACTTGCCGCTTGCAAGGCGCCATATCAGAATTTATTTAATAATAATAATCTAATTAGCTATTTAAAATAGTTTTGTCAACTGTGTTTACACTATTCACTGTCTATGTAGTCTTTAAGAAGACTGTTTTCTGTGCACAAATGTTACACTTTACGTAAGATTGCGTACGCTAGACTGCCTTATTTATTTAGGTTATACAGCGCCCTAGCGAATAAGAGAGACACTAGCTACATAAACTTAGTTCGCCCGATTATCGCAAATGCTTAATTTTAACAACAAAGCTACCTTATCAAAATGTCTAGCAGGTACTGACTTACACAGATATTATCTTATGTAGGTAGTTTATGGTTGTTACTTTATCACCTATATATTCTACCACATAACGAGGTTTGTTAAATCTTGTTTACAAACTTATCGTAGCCGTAAGCTAACGTACCCTATTATCACTCACTAGACTAAAATGTCCTAAAATACTTTATCTAACTAACTTTAAGCACAACTGCTACTCAATATATGTTTACTGCTACTTTATGAATGATATTAAGGCAAGAATAATACTTATCAATCAGTAATTCCACTTGCTTATGAACTTTGATACACCACCAATTTCAACTATCTATCTCCGCCAAATATAGCCTCGATGGACAGGAGATATATGAATTGAGATATGCCGATGACACAGCATTAATATCCGATACAAAAGAGGGATTGGATAAACTGATAACTACTGTTAAAGAGCACAGCGAGATGAAAGGATTGAAACTAAACGTAAAGAAGACTAAGATTATGGATGTGAAGGGATGTCGAGAACCATCAGAGGTGACAGTAGATGGCGAGGAAATAGAACGAGTGGAAAGTTTTGAATATCTGGGGTCACTGATAGAAGCGGATGGAGATGGGACGAAAGAGATCAAGCGGAGGTTGGCAATGGCGAGTAAAACGTTGACGGAGATGAAGAAGCTGTGGAAAGCAACGAACAGAGATATGAAACTACGAATTATCCGAGTCTGCATATTTCCAACGGCTACATATGGATGCGAAACCTGGACTCTTAATAAGAACATTACTAAACGTATAAATGCATTTGAAAACAAGTGTTATAGAAAGATATTACGAGTTTCGTGGACTGAACGCAGAACTAACGAATCCATCGCAGAAGAGCTTGGTGTTATACCCGGGACTTTATTGAACTTTGTAAAGAAACAGAAACTAAGTTATTTCGGCCATGTGAAACGGCATCAGTCTCTAGAGAGACTAATAATGGAAGGAAAGTGGAAGGCAGAAGAAGCAGAGGAAGACCTAGGAGACAATGGGGGAAGGACATAGAGGAATGGATGGGAGCCAACGTCTGGCGAGTGGGGAGACTTGGAAACGAAAGAGCTGTCTATAGACAATCCATCAAGGCTGCAACGTCCGGAAATGGATAAGCAAAACCCAACAACTTTACCACCTAGACTTTCAAACTTTCATGGCACACTCATCAATAATTGTCTATGTAACTTGTCGAAAGTTCCTTGGACTATGCTCAAACTGTTATCACTACGCCCAAGTTTATACAAATTGAACAAAACAGTCCTGATGCAATTAATACATTTAAATTAGAACTAATATACTCAAATATTTGCAATAAGCTAAATACTGACGTATATGCAGATCCAGATGATAACTACAATATATTTGAAGAAATTGTTACCAATGCAATAAACAAATTCTTACCCACTAAGATAAGAAAATTTAACAAATATAAGCATAAGAAAACGCCCTGGATTACTCTAGGAATCATGAAGTCAATTAAATTTTGAGATAAATTATATTTTCAACTGAAACTGCACATACAGAACAATATGTTATACACAAAACTAATTTGCATACTTACAATGGAATTCTAAAAAGAAATATTCGAATAGCCAAACAAATGCACTATCAGTACAGTTTTGAAAAGTATAAACATGATATAAAACAAACATGGAGTATAATTAAAGAAATTATTAGAACAAAATCAAATTCAGACCAGTTCCCTGATTCTTTTAAAATTAATGGAGATATTATATATGATACACAAATCATAGCCAATCAATTTAATTCGTTTTTCACGAATATAGGTCGTACCCTTGCATCTCAAATAAGTAACACTGAAAACAAATCTTACAAAGATTATTTAAACAATCCAAGTACATAAGCTTTCAGTTTTAAAACAATAAATGTGGACACTACAAGAACTATAATTGATCACTTAAATTGTGAGAAAGATAGTATATCAACAACATTATTAAAAGCTATACAAAACGAAATCTGTGAAGCGGTCACTTTAATTATCAATCAATCAATAATGACTGGTATATTTCCAAACAAATTAAAAATAGCCAAAGTTGTTCCCCTTTTAAAAAAAGGTGATAACTGTATATTTGATAATTATCGCCCAATTTCTATTCTGCCAGCTATTTCCAAAGTATTTGAAAGAACTATGTTTGGTCAAGTACACGAATATTTCCAGTCCAAAAAACTATATTACATTAGCCAATATGGGAAAAAACATTCCACTGAACTGGCAACCCTGGAAATAATAGATCGAATTACACAAGACATTGATAATTGCAAAACGCCTATGAATATCTATCTTGACCTATCAAAAACTTTTGATACCATCGCCCATAATATACTATTACATAAATTAAAATACTATGGACTAAACGGTAAAGCTTTAGATCTCTGCAAAAGTTATATATTTAATCGTAAACAATATGTTGAATTTGAAAATGTCAAATCTGAAGAATATATTATCACCACCGGTATTCCCCAGGGGTCTATTTTGGGACCTCTCTTATTTATAATTTATATAAATGATATAGCTCTTACTAGTAACCTATTTAAACTTATATGTTATGCTGATGACATGACCCTTACTAGCACATTAAACAGTTTTGACGGTCCATATATCCAAATCCAAAGTAATAATGTAAACATCGAACTTACTAAGATCAGTAACTGGCTAAAAGCCAACAAACTCTCATTAAATGTCAAGAAAACTAAATTTATGATATCAAAAATAGATAAGCGAGCGAAAAATGAACAACTCAGAACACGTCCAAAACATGAAATTCTACGGTCGCTAGCACCCTCACGGCTCGTCCTGTCCCGACGATCTTGGTATCATTTGAAAGGATGTACTTTTTGTTATTCTAGCGTCATCTAGATTTCCCGGTAACCGATCAAAGAACACCGACAAATTGACCTACAATCACGCCGTTTTCGTTGTTCTGTACGGTTCCGAACGATGTTGGCGGCGGGTACTCAGTACAATAATCTTCCGATTGCGGTGCTGTTTTCCTAATTTGCATAGGTTCAGACATGCGCACTTCACCATTTCTTGATTTCATGTTATAAGCTCCACCCACTTTTAAACCGCGGCGAAACTGATGTGCTTTGATCGCAGCGAAACCGATATATATCTACGTCGGCGTGACGTCACAATAACGTATGCCTCCCAACGGGTCAAAATTCGTTGCGTTGGTTGGTTGATATATGTGACTGTTTGACAGTGGGTGGAGCTTATATCATGAAATCAGATAGAGGTGCCTCAATCGGTAGATTGGTGAACTGTGTCGACGAAACAACATCGTTCGCAGTGTCTAAGACACCGGAACGGGCCCGGTTTTAGGTTCGTTTTTAGTTAATTTTAGGAATGATTATCAGGAAACCATGTACATGTTTGAATAGCAGAAAGCTTAAACTTTCAAACGACATCAATATTGTTGGGATCCGACGTACCGTAATGGTACTAGCGATCGTTAAAAAGGCGTTTTTGGAACGTGTTTGACAGTTGTTCATTTTTCTATCTCTTATCTATTTTTGATGATATTTAATATGCCTTAAAAGAAACTTGACATCCCCTTGTTAAAAATAGATGGGGAAAGCATTGATTGTGTAAGTGATTTTAATTTTTGGGGAATAACATTAAATAGTCATCTAAACTGGCAGAGTCATACAAATAAAATAGCTAACAAAATAAATAAAACAAATGGAATTTTGCATAAACTTAAACACTTTTTACCACAAAACATACTACCTACTATGTACACATCCCTCATTCTTCCTCATATTAACTATGGTATCCAGTTATGGGGTCATCAAGCACATCGAGTTTTTAATTTAAAAAACAAGCAATGGGAATAATTTCTATGAGTAAATATAATGCACATATAGATACGATTTTTCAAAAAACTACAATTTCTAAAATTGGGTGACATTTATAAAATGCAACAACTGAAATTTTACTATAAATTAGTCAATTACGATTTACCTGAATACTTCTGTCACATCCCTTATTTAAGCAACATCGAAATCCATCAACACTACACACGAGGAATAAATAAGCTTTTTATTCCCAGATTCAATCATGAATATGCCAAAAACACATACGACACAACATAAAAGAAAGAGTTAACAATACTCCAAGAATTATCATTGATAAAATTTATACACATAGCCTACATGGTTTCTTATATTAAAAACTACTTAATTATGAATATATATATATATAAATGTCATTGTGATATCCACAATTGTTATATATGTAATACATAATACTAGTATACAATATGCTATATAATTACATATCTGTATTTATTAACATTGAATTGTGAAAATTATTGCTATTCACTAACTTGATTTGTTATTATTAAAAGGGGCTCCCATGTTAGTCTCCTTGACCTTACATATATGCTTTGCTTACATTTATGTTTGTACATTTGTATTTATGTACATCTATGGTCAAAACAAATAAATCTGTCAGTCTGTCTGCCTGTCTGCCTGTCTGTATAACAACTATTCAACATTAAACTTATATTGAAACATGTCACACACAAAATAAACCGACATTAAACTGTTTTCGTAGTTTAGTGTCTTTTAATGACATGCATATTCACTAAGTGGCAGCTCCCATGAGTTATGGCTGTCGAAGATTTCGTATTTACTTTATTTGCTTATGCTCAAGCAGAAACAAAAGACTAAGTGTGAATAAGCAAGATATAAATACCAAACAAGGACAAATTTAACTAAACAAAGTGCAATCGGTGTCTAGCGCAATGGTCGGACTGCTAACTAATATATATGTAGTCACCAAAGTACAACCACAAGGTGCTTGTCTTGGTGACTAAATTGGTAGCGTGTCGAGCGGCTATTTTTAGGGTCCTCGGTTCGAATCCCACAGAGTACTCGAAGCTGTTGTTTGTGTTCATTTAGTTTAAGATTCATCTAATTTTGTATCATATTATTTCGGGCATTATTTCGCAATTTCATTTCGTAATCGAAAAGACCCACACTAAAAGGCGAACCGGGCGGACGACATTCACAAGGATGCGCGCGATCTTTGTTCTGTCACAAGCCACCGTGTCACCAAACACTTTTGGAAGGCCACAAGGGCATAGACGCTCTATTGAAAATATGTTCATATAAATTTTTAATTCATGGGGTAGAGATATTTTTGGGAAAGGGATAAACTTTTTGATTTGAGACATGCCACTAAATGTTTTCTACAGTTTACTATGTCAAAGTTCCATGATCGTGACTGATTTTCCAGTTCTTTATAACCACTTGTACAAAATTCTACAATATTGGCTATGGCAAATATGCCACAATCTTCTGTTCCCGGATCTTGTTGTATGAATGGCACAAAAACCTGAAGTTCCTTTATGCCACACCCATATATACAAGCTAACTGTATTTGCAGCAAGGGAGAAAGTTGACTTGTATATAAACTGTCCAAAACATAGATTCGACCACCTTTATCTTTTAAAGAAGCTACCCAGTGGCCTTGACCATTGTGGTGTATTTCTGCTGTGGGGGCAAAACGTTTCAAATTTGGTTGTGTATTGCCAACATTTGTTCTTGTCATCAAATGTGTTCCTTTAAACCAAGTCAGAAGTGCTGCATCAAAGACACACCTCTGGAGTTATATATATTCTAGAAAGCTATTGTTTGTAGTAACTTGCAAAACACTGGTAGACACAAGTAGTCATATATCTACTCAACTGCTCAGCTAACAATGGAACAATGAACAAATGAATGTTACAAAGTCACACAACCAAATTATAATACAAAGACATGGCAAATGAATAGGTTGCATATGGCCTGTTCCCCACCTTTGTTGTTAGTGACAGTTAGTTAAACCTTGTATTCTTTTATCATCTATAAAACAGCTGGCTTACTATTAATTGTTTTCTTTTTTGTATATACAATTTTTCATTTGACTTTTTGTGTTAAGTAAACTTACTGTAGGTAGAGTTGTCCTAGTTGCATAACTAAATTTAATAATACCTAAATATTACATTCCAACAACAGTTAAAACAAATGCGATATGCCAATAGGCCTACTGTACATGAACTAATTAACTCTGAAATATATTCAAATAATTGTTCCATGTCAATCTCAACTGTTACAAACAGTATGTGCAGATATTCATACATAAAAAAGTATGCTGTCATTTACATGCTAAGATTTATATTTAAAATATTCATATAACTGTAAGCCATATCTATGTTATAATTTAGATTAAGCTAATTTAAATTGGGTATTGATTATATAATTACAAAAATGAGTGTGAATTTAATAAAGTATCATAAACACCAGCATTAATTAGGCCTACAAAATAAAGTAGTCACAGAGATGCTGTCCACGATCACAGTTAACAAGAACATTCAAATAACGTGAACTACTCACACATGTGGAGCTAGCAGTGCAATCCAACTGAAATCAAACCAAATATGCCTGGCCCTGTACATTAGATCAAACAAAATCAAAAGACTGCTGGAGCCTCAGACTTCCTCACCTGGGTCTATCGTAATTAGAATTGTTAATATTGTGTAATAATAATAAAAGACACTCCAAAATTTACGTACGCACGCGCAAACAACAGCTTGTAAAGGGGTATCATTTTTTGGGGCAAACCTTTTACAGCATTCCATGTCTACTTTCACAAATAAACTGCATTTAGCCCCTCGGTAAATAATTTACCCAAGCGGCAGTCATGTCAATTAAAGTATACGTATAAATTATGTTAAAGCCATAATATTGACATATATTTAACTAATAAGTCGGAGGATTATAAAAGTCTGCGTACTCCCTTCTCGTCAACTAAAAATACTAGCTAAATGTGTTGAAAAAATATTGAACACAATTTTCCCACCAAATGTGTTAGAAATGTTGTTAGAAAAAAACCCACTTATATTTGTCAATGCTGTTATCCCCCCGCGAAATAATGACCATTTGCGTTACGAATCCCTCGCATCCCGTTGTACTGGTCTGGAAGGAGGTTCCGGTCTGAGAGTAAGTTCCGGTTCCGTTTTGCGTAGTGCGCATGCGATTGTAAATGTCAAAGGTTAGCGCCTACTTTCGGCCCGCAGCTGTATGGTCTGGAAGGAGGTTCCGGTCTGAGAGTGAGTTCCGGTTCCGTTTTGCGTACACACAGTACATGTCAAAGGTTAGCGCCTATTTTTGGCCAGCTTAACACGGTGTTTGCCGAAAGAATGTGTGATCCAATTATATTATAGTTTACGTTAATGATACGGTTACTTTTGTAATTGTTAGTATACATAACAAAACCTCATGATTAGCATAACTTGGAGTTATTTGCAAAAAAAATGTGTTTTATTTTGATGTCATTGTCTCAGAGCGTTGACGTTGTGTATCTTACGACTTCGTCACACAGAGCTGCAGGTTTCAGCGCTGTTTATACGCACAGCGGGTTTTGTGGTAAACACAAATGTCCGCATTTTAAATGACATGACACATCCTTATCTCCGTCAGTTTGGCATGTATGAAGCTGAAATTATGTGTATAATCTAGCAGGCCCATTGGGGGTGGTTCGTAGATTTAGATTTTTATAAATTCGTCGGGGGTAGGAATCTTGGGGGTAACAATTTATAAATGACACATGTCTCTGTTAATTTGACATATATGAAGCTGACATTGTTTTTGTGATCTAGGGTGTCCGTTGTGGTAGTTTGTACATATATTTTTTTGGTGGGGGTCTCGGGGGAGGTCACAATTTTAAAATGCACTTATCTCTGTCATTTTGTCATGTGTGGAGTTGAACTTTTGTGTTTGATCTAGCAAGCCCATTGGGATCTAGATATTTAAAAAAATTCTAAATGTGGGGGTCACAATTTTAAAATGGCACTTATCTGGGCCAGTCATTTTTATGCGATCTAGCGTACCCATTGGGATAGTTCGTAGTTTTATATTTTTTTCTAAATTTGTCCGGGGTGGCGGTCTGGGAGTCACAATTTTAAAATAGCACTTATCTCCATCAGTTTTGGAAATATGGGGCTGACATTTTGTGTGCAGTCTAGAAGTCCCATTGAGGCACTTCAAAATTTGTACGGAGGGTGGGGATCTTGGGGTCATTATTTCCAAACAGTTTTTCCCAACGCAACTCCGAGTAACTCAACAATTCTTTAATAATACATTTATGGAAACAGGTCATGCATTCACGACTAGTAGTATTATTAAATGAAATATAAAATGCAAAAAAATTATTTATTTATTTACACAGATCAAAACTAGCCCTTTGTATAATACTGTGATGTTTCATCAGACAAGTGATCAAATGCAATTATTAAAAAATAAAACTATTGTTACAAATAATTATTAACTCGTAGATAACATTAGCCTTTCTGGTCATACATATTTACGTCACATTATGCGCAATCTAATGTAATGTAAATTAAACTGAGGATATCCTTATGAAACTAAAGCTGTTATTGTTATTACGTTAAACAAAGTAACATAAAACAACAGGAAGACACTAAAATTATTGGCATACATTTACAAAGAACCAAACCACGTAGCCCGTTATATAACGCTGCACTCGCTTGCAATACAACATTGCTACAAATAAAGTATATAATAATATTTAATCAGCCAAGTAATATAAAATTCAATTATTCAGAAATAAAACCATTGTCACAAGTAATCATTAATTCATATATAGCATGACTGCATGACTGTAATAATAATAAAATAAGATATTTTTATATCGCCATAATCACACAGTGCTCTACGGTGCTTTACAATACAATCATAATACCAAACCTGTATAGTTAGATCATTAAAATATTAAGTTAAATATCATAAAAACAATACAACTAAGAATCGTACATTGAATTAAAAAAACAATTTAAATATAAGTGCATTATACCTAAAACATATATAATTAATAAACTCATTTAATTAATAAATTACACTAAGAGCCATCACATAATAGGATGAGGTGGGATTAAAATAGTAAGATTACAAACTAAAGTATATATTCAGTGACTGCATGTGCCATTACTGTTTCTTGTAATGCAGGAACTCTGCTAATACTGCCTTTCTGAAAGCATCGACATGGCACTGGTGTATCTTGTGAGGTGGTACTCCAACGCTGATGGCCTTTGCATACTGGAATACAGATACACATTAATGTTAACATTTCCTTACATAAATAATACACTCACCTGAAAACATATCATCCCTTAATAACATACATAGATACAGGTCACAATTTTCCTTTGCTAATTCTGTGAAGTATAATACTTTATAAAATCCTACTTGGTACTTGGTAGTGTGATAACATGCTCAATGTTACTGTAAGCGAGCTGGCAATTAGTGTGTATCGTGAAGTTTTCATCCCTACATCAGTGAGGGACGTTTTATGTAACCAGCATTGCGAAAAACTTTTCAAATATATAATATAGCAAATGTCGTGTAGGAATATGCCAGGAAACAAACTATTGTGTCTCTGTGTATATAGCACCATGTGGAGGATTGGCACATTTGCTGTTTTTTTTTTTAAATTGGCAGGAATTTATTGTCTTAATATATCCTAAATTACAATTAATGGTAAGACCTAATTGTCTCTCAAATGATGCTCACCGTCATTGTGAACACACCACAACTGTGGCTGAGAGGAAGCAGGTTCGAATCCTATGCAGCGGTATCAAATTTTGGGAAAGTTCATTTACTATGCATTGCTTCAGTTCACTCAGCTGTATGACTGAGTACCTGAGTAGTAGGTAGGGCCATCTGGTGTATGATCCTACGGTGTCTTTGCACCCCCATGGCTCAAATTTAAGATGGCGGCGCACACGTGACCAATATCCCCCTAGCGGAAAGTATAGTAAAGAGTGGCGCCACCTGGTGACTGTAGTGTTGTAGATATGTATGAATGAGCGTGTTACTATCTGTGGGGTAGTGTGTGAATGCGCGTGTATGAAAGAACCAACGAAACACAAGAGTATACGAGTGCACACGAATTTTATTGACGAAGCATACATGAAACCGTGGTTTATTAACCGAAGACGGTGACAAGACTTGTGGGTGAGCGAACACCGCGACAGACGTCGTGAGCTTAGGGGTCATGACGACCACGCCAGTGACTCGTAGGATGGTAGTACGACTTACGGGTGAGCAAACACCGCAGCAGAGGCCGTGAGCTTACGAGTGTGTGACCACCGCGCCATAGGCTCGAATCATATAATGACGATGATGATGATCCGTTAATGAAACACGGTTAGTGCAGTTGTTTAAGCCAATCAAATACACGGCAGTCGTTAGTGACCAGATCAGTGCCGAAACCGTTTACGAATTCCTTCATGGGAAGTCCGCGACATCGAAACATGAGATAAGCAACACAGTATTGTCCACAAACGTTAGACACGGGACTCTGCAGTCTCTTCGAATTATGAGTCCACGTTACACAATGTTTATCCAAGAATCGTCGGAACTCGACGTGTCGTGGCGGCAAGCCGTAAAAGCAGAAGTATTCGCCACGAGCGTTGGCGTCTATGTAGATCGCTATCCAATGTTCACCGGGTTTACCCAGGTCGTCCGTGTTGCACACGAAGGCGACGGGGTAAGCGTCGATCTGGAGAGTGAGTAGTACGTTTTTGGGTACGATCCCACGGATGATGGCACGGGCGTGCGAATCGTGGGTGAGTAGACGGACGAGCTGCAGGATTTCCATCAGTAGTCGTAGACGACGTTGCGACTCTTGTCGATCTCCAGCACGGTCTCGAACTCGGCGTAGGCGATGACGTTCACGGTGGTCGTCAGCGCGTCGCGGAAATGAATCTCGATGCGCAGGTTGCCCTTTTGTACCAGATGGAAGCAGCAGTCGTCGCAGGCATCAGGGGTGAGGTCCAATCCGAAGAAGGTGTAGCCGTGTCGGAAGTCGGCGCGAGACAAGCCGTTGCCTTCGTCCTGCCACACCTTACCGGTCGAGGTGAACAGGTTGTGGTAGCACCTGACAAAGAGATCGTCGTCGAAATTGGGCTGAAAAGGTTTGGAGGGTATCTGTCGTCCGTCGACGTACACGGCGAGGAAGTTGATGTGGTTGTTTTTAGCGTGAAAGGGATTTCTGGCGTAGCTTCCGTTGTAGGCGTCGTTGTCGATGCAGCACAGCACGAGACGTTTCGGAAGAGTGCCAAGAAATAGATTCTCGTGCGTGTGCGAGCGGGTACCTGTGGGAATTGAGTAGACCTTGCAGTCGACGGGTCGCATTGGATACTTGGCGGTGTTGTTTGCGAGGGCTTTGATGTGAGCCATCTGCATGCTGGGATTCAGGGTGGCCTTCTTGACGAACAGTGTGGCGTTGACGATCTTTATCTTGTAGTCGGGGTTGGCGCCGCCTGCCATGAGCGTGAACGAATCCTTGCTGCGCACCAGACGTATCTTGATCTCGACGCCGTTGAGGAGGAATTTATCCTGTATGAACAAGCCCACGTGGAGACGACCGATCATGTCGACCACGCGACTCTGGGCGATCATGTTGCGTCTGGCGACGAACCCGGCGTTGGCTGCATTGCCGGCGGCTATTTCGACGGCGTCCATCCGATTGCCCTTGTCCTTGTGCTACATCTGACTCGTCAGTTGCGTCTCCTTCGCATCGTCGCCGTAACTGAGCAGCGTCTCTATGTAGGCGCGGTACGGGTACGTGTTGGTCGACGTTCCGTTCAGGTAGACGTCGACCTGACTGAAGAGCGAATGGAGCCAGTTATTCACGGGAACGACGGGATCGGCGGCGTCGAGGTCGGCTCCGGCGGCACGCGTCACCTTCGCCTGAACGTGTAGCATCGTGCTGGCGAGATCCACGTAATCGTCTCCAGAACCGGGTATGACGAATTTGATCGGTCCGCCCGAGTCGAGCGACGACATCGGTTGGTGTTGTACCGTGTGACTATCGATGATGCTGGTCTGAGTCGGAGGCACAGTGAAGAGATCGAGCTCGCTCTTGAGGCCCTCACACGACAGTTTATGCACGAACGCCATCGTCGAATATATCGGCCTCACGACGCTGCTGTTTCCTCTTACGTATCCCGGCTGTACCGACTCGTTTCGCAGCGGGTGCGCGTCTTATACGCTTACGCGGTCGAACGCCGGGGGTCAAGAGGTCGCTCATCATGTCTCTACCGGCAGCGGTGACGCGACGCTTAGCGGCCGTTTTGATGTTCTGACCCGACAGGACGTCGTCGGCTATGCGCGCGCCAGTCGACACCGCTCTCCTTCCCAACACCACGGCACCTCTCTTGACGAGCGGCATTATGCTACGCAGGAGACCTCCGAATAGACTTCCCAGTCCGTGTCCTCGTTGGTATCGGGCACCCGCGAAATAGGGAAGCGCACCGCCCGCTTGACGAGTGTAGTAGTCGTTGTAATTCATCTCTCTAGAACAGTGCCGTCCGTCGCCGTTGGAAATGAAGTGTCACCGTCACTTTACCGACCTCGAATGGCACGCGTTGTCCGGTGTCGTCTCTTATATCTATCTCGATCGTGCCAAAATCTTTGTAGAGCACGGGTACGTAGTGAGTCTTGTCAAAGGACTTCGACACGACGTCGCCGTGGTTACTGCTCAGCGGGACGATGCGCAGCAGTGGTACGAGGCTGTCACAGACAACTCGAGGTTCCACAACATCCGTTTAGACGTAGAGCGATTCGAGCCCTCGTGCCATGTTGACCTCGGTGTCGGCTTCCGTGATATACACCTTCATGTCGGGATTCGCGGGATCCTTCGGGAGAGCCGACAGCGTATCGGTGCGAAAGCCGAGAACGGAGGTCAGTATAGCGGCGCGGAAGATGGTATTCGGTAGCATGTGCACTGTTATCTTACGCGTGATGATATTGTAGCTCAGTTTCACCCGTCCCAACCCCGCCAAGTGACGTAGAGCGGCATTAATGGCGAGGATGAGTGACCACGGATCTTTATAGTGTCCGGTCTCGATTCTGGTAGTCTTCGTGAGCATTGGCCACGGGTTCTCCTCTTCATCTATCGGCTGCGTTACAACTATTGTATCTCCACCAGTCCACACTCCCATTGTCCAGGTAGTAGTATGATACGTCGCGGTAGCGACGTGACGTAGTGGGTTAGCGTGTTACAGGGGTGCGGGTGCAGGGAAGCATTGCTAGGCAACGTGAGATAGAAATCACTCGTTGTCATTTTTCAACGTCGGGCTGGGTAGCAGGTAACCCAACGAACTGCACAACAGGGCCGTCCACAGAGTCGGATTCGCGTGGTGTCCGAACGACAGGTTGTAGATGCTGACCAAGATGACCGTGTACAAGACGACGACCTGACACAGAAAGACGATCTGCTCTTTGGGAAATGCGGTACCGAATATGTACCACGGAGTCCTCTCTTTCTGTGGCGGCGGCAGAGCGGCGGCGTCGACTTCGTCCTCTTCTTCTTCTACATCGACGTCGCTAACGGTGACTCGTGATGTCGTCTCGTCCGTCATGAGTGGACGACTGATAACGAGGCGGACACGTGACTAGTCTTTATAGCCGACGAGAGCCTTGGCATCGATCCAGCTATTGAATTTCGAAGGGTATCCGAACCATTTCACCAACACCTCCCGTCGCCTGCCCACCTTGCGTCGCTGCACTATCGATTCCACGCGCTACAGTTTATCGGCCGGAACCGTCACCTTCTGCAACTCCGGTTCGTTGAAAGTACCGTCCAGTGTTTCTCCGAGATCGTCCGTGAGGCGATAGACGGGTGGATCGGACGGATGCACCTCGTGTATGGTGAAAATTTCCTCGCTCCAATTCGCCGTGTATCCTTTATCGAAGCGTCGTTTGACCCCGCTGATACGCACGCGATCCGCCACGTGATACTTGGGCACACCCTTGACATGTTGACCGCCGTACAGGCGCTGCCACACCTCTTCCTGATTCGCCGCATTCACTTGCGACGGAGCCATTCCGATGCTGCGGTGAGGTGTGTCGTTGTACGAGCGTACCAGGTCCTGTATCGCCACGTCTCGTGTTCCGTCAGGTATCGCCACATGCGCGTCTTTAACGTGCGATTAAAGCGTTCCACGATGCTCGCCTTGGTCTCTTCGTTGTAGGTGGAGAAGTGTTGGATACCGTGCTTTTCCAATACGCTCCGAACGCCACGGTTCAGGAATTCAAGACCTCTATCGGTCTGCAACGTCAGCGGACGAACGCCGGCGAAGAGTCCGTCCAGCGCCCTCGTCATCGACGTCGCCGACTTGGTCTTCAGCGGAACGCATCGGGCGACTTTCGAGAAAACGTCGATCACCGTGAGTAGGAACGTCGTACCGTCGTTGTCTCGTTTCAGACTGGACACGTCGACGAGATCGGCCTGCCACTGTTGATTCCGGCCGCCGACGACCACGCGTCGCCGCCGGAAACGCATTCCGACCTGTTTGTGCAGGGTATAGGCGTTCTGTTCCGATAGCCACTGTTCGACGACCTTTCTCGGTACGCTTCGTATGGGTTGGAAGGCGACGACTCGACGCAACGACTCGATTCCCACGTAACTCCCCACCTTGGCGGGATCGAAGTAGACGTCCTGCAGCCGTTTACGATGGCGGCCCATGATGATGTACGGATGATATGATCGATGGTAATCCCGCACACAATGGGAAGTCCGGCGTAGACGACGCCGGTAAACAGACGTGTTAGACTGTCTGGTGGATCGCACATTATGCTGTCGATTGGGACCGGTGCGCCTCCTTTAGTACAGACGCTCCCACGTCTTCTTGCCTTCCAACTGTGGCGTGGATAGGGTGGACGGGTCCATTCGTCTCCGTCCGAGGGGTGTCCACTGCAGCGTTCGACGCGCTCTACCGAGCGTTCGTGTTGCCTCCGTCGCCACTCACTCTTCCTTTGGCCCTGTTGAATGTGGAGTCTCCTGGCCTCGTTACCCACCAACTCCATGGGCAGATTCATGTCGCCGAGATGGCGCGCAAACACCTGCCATCCCGTCGGATCACCGACGATCTTGGCGGCGCAACAGATCGTTCACGAGGTCCACCACGTTACTTCCGGGTACCGCTACTCCTTTGTGCATGAGCTCGCCGCGCGCACTCCACGCGACGTCGCGTTTCAGGCGTTCCATCAGTCGTCTGGCTTTGGGCTGGAGCGCCTTCGGAACGCTGTCAACGACTTCCGCTTCTATACTTCCCGCCCCAGCCTCAGGCAGGGTCGGCGCCGCATTCGCAGCCACCGCCGCCGCCGTGGCCACTGGGGAACCTGGCGAATCTTTGTTGCTCACCGTCGTCACTCGCACCGGTTCGCGCATGCGTCGATCGGCAAACGTGTTGTAGCGTTGCAGCACTTGATTATACATGACGACCTTGTCGCCGTCGGTGAGATCGTGTCTGTCGAGTATGGCTTCCATCTCGTTGTCGAGGGCCTGCATCTTGCGTCCCAGGATATCCGTCGGCGTTGCGCGTAGACTGTCCAAAAATCGCGGATCTACCAAGGCCATCTTCCGGGCGTGTTCCATATACTTGAGTAGCACCTCTTTGAGCAAGGGTAGAAAGACGGCACCAGCCAACGGTGCTAGCAGATCCGACAGGAAACCGCCCGACTGTCCCGCTCCGACCTGGTTTTTACCCTGTAGCAAGATGCGACGTCTCCTCTCCGCCGGTTCGCCTCTCCGTACCAAGGCGCGCAGGTTCGATTTGTACCTACGCAAATGGAGTCTCTGCGCGTCGGTCAAGGGAATGTTCCTCTTCAAGATGTTGTAGGCACACTATGCTAGTGCACACAACAGATCTGCGTCGGCGTTTCGGATGATGGCTCGTCTCAATTTCGTGCTCTTGTACCTGTTCAGCGCCTGTATGCAGAGGAGGTGTCTCTTCACGAGCTCGGACATGCTGTGGTATGTCCCTTCGCGACCTCTGACATGCTGCAACTGAAGAGACGAGGCGCGTGCGCGGGTGTCTTGTACCTTGCGTTGGTACACGTACTGAGCGCCGTCGTCGGGAATGACGCTCGTGCGCAGTCGCATGTCGTCGGGCGTGTCCAGTTTCAGATCGATGAGGAGATAGCCGTACGGTGGCATCGTGGCGTCTTTGAACGCGTCCTGTACAAATTTCAGGCGCCCCGGATACGTCTGTCGCGCCAAGTGACCTATCTGCGACGCGTCGCGACGATTCTTGAAGACCACCATGTATTGCGCGTTGAGACTGATCGTGCGACTCTCCTTGTTTTTCGGAAACAGGTTCTGCACGAGGTACAGTACGGATGTGTTCTGGTGATGACTCTTTTTCGTGAATAAGGTCGTGACCCGTTCGTCCGTTTCCGCCATTAGATCGTCGATGACCACGAGGTTACGCGTCGACGCATCGAACGCGCCGCTCGGCAAGCCTTCCTCGAAGCGTACCAGGTCGTTGTCGATGGACGCATAGGCGCTCTGCCATTCTCCGTAACATCACGTGATCGTCTCGGGTGGCGGATAGATCATCGTTGCGGCGTGACGTAGCATGCGCGTCACGAACGTACTCTTACCACAGCCCGTCGGACCCGCAACGATGCAGGTGAAGGGATGTTTCCACCGCGTGTCCATCTAGTAGCCGTTCGACAATGTCGCGTTGTCCTCCACTGTGACGTTAGAGACGACGACGCTATCGCACCACCACGAGAACAATCGAAGGAAGGGAATGTAAAACCACAAGACGTACAAGACTCCGACTGTTACCACTAGTGCTACTCCTACGACTTCTCGCGTCCGTGACATGGTGTACTATGACTATCGATTGCGTGCCTTCTGTCTAAATAGTGTTATTTTTTGTTGTTATTGATGTTCTGCCTACTAACCGCGTGACAGCTAGAGGCGCCTATAACCCCAACTGACGTAGGGGCGCATTTCTTCATCATGTCAGCAGTGGATCGGCATACACGGCAATCGATTACTACACGTCCACCGGACCCGTGGTGACCCCGTCGTCAGAAGTAGGTCAACGCCGCACGTTCATGGATGTACGTCAGCACGGACGAGTGATTCACCCGGAACCCGCGGTTCTTTCCGCTTCCGCTCCGACGATTGTTCAGCACGTCCATCAACGCCTGCTTGTCGATGGTGTTGAGTCGTTTGTTCAGTCCCTTGGTGCTGTACTTATGGACGGAACCCGAACAATAGTAGGTCTTGCTGCACAGACCCAGGAAACAATCGCCGGACCATTCGACCTTGAAGAGCCCGGTGTTCTCTTGTCGTACGCCCTGCGCGCCTTGCAACACGGTTCGGTACCGCTCCACGGAGGTCCGGCCAGTCGATAGCGCACGTACTCGTTCTGATGATCGACGCAACATTCGGATGGAAGCCATTCGGAGCGGTGACGAAAGTAGTGTTCGCGCAGTGACGGGGTCACGAGGTCGTCGACGGACTCTCCGGCCAGAGCCAAATAGGCGCTGTCCGTATCGGTTTCGCAGTACTCGAACAGCGGACGGTCCACGTACCTGACCATGAAATCGTACTAGAACTCCAACATGCGCAGCTTGGCCCACTGCAACACGAAGAATCCCACGTGCGTGGGCATGGTGTATTTGACTGTGCGCTTGTGCATTTCGAGTTGACGGAAGCGACGATCGTTGATCGCGATCGAAGCCCTCTTCTTCGTGCAGTAGGTGACTTCGCGGTGCTTATTGAGTTTGTTGGTGTCCGCTGTCGTGGTCTTGTCGGGGTGGATGTCTCCTTCGCGACGTGCAGTGGACACCGCCTCACCGAATCGTCGGAAACAGGCGACCGGTGTGTACTCGATGACCTGGTAGACGTGCCTCACCTCGAAACCGTGCTCGAGGTACCATCGCAACAGAGGTGAGCCGAGCAAGATCTTATCCCCGCGATAACTCCCGACGAGCATGCGACGCGGGGTTGCCATGATGTTGTGTTCTTCGGCGTATCGACGCATGAACGGCCCCAGGTCATCACGGGTCAGGTGTGTATTCTTGAAGATGGGCTGCATCTCGGCAAAGTGCGCGCGCAGTTCCTCCGGTACACGAATGTCGCACTGAATCATACCGAACACGCTACCGTTGCGTACGCCCGTCAGTATCTGTTGTGTCGTCATTTTCCAGCGCACTTGTCGACGGCGCTGACGAAAGGTCACGTCCAGAAACTGTTTGACGCACGGATAGCGTCTCGCAACCTTCCACTCGCATTCCCACATCTCGACGACCGTCACAAAGTGACGAAGGTAGATCGTGTTCTTTCGCGTTTCGGCGAGCAGGTCCGTCATATGTTTCCCGTTGACCTCGTTGACCTCTCGACCGGTGTAAGGACAGCCGTGGTAGAAGCATCCGTGAAACTGATAGGCCATCTTCGTTTCGCTGCACCAACCGTCCACCAGCAGTTTACCGATGCGCTTCTCTCGTCCGTTGGACTGGTGACGTGCTTTCAGACTCCAACGTCAGCCATTCGGCGGCCATCTGACCTGTGGGCTGTGCCGGTTCGGGTCGGAATTCCTTCTCTTCCCGTCGTCGCGTGTACCATCCCGTCGGCATCTCTTGCGATAACGACCACATATACAATGCGTTTGCATCGTAGCCGACAATGGACTGACACGTTCGCGCTGCATCTCCGTAGTCGTTCCGACGTATCTTCGTGACCCCCTTCTCGTGATGTCGGGTGAACATGAGTGACGGACCTCCGACGATGTTCTCTCTGATGAGATGATGGACATCCTTGTTCTTCTCGTTAAAGAGCATGAAAAAGGTCTTCTCCGGCACGTAGTTGAACAGGTAGGTCAAGGTCAAACCGGGTATACTGATCCCTTGTTTGGACATGTCGAGACCGCGTTGCCGGTAGAAGTCGAACTGTTTGGCGATGGCGTCCAAGAACGGCACGACGTCCCAGTTGTTGTACCAGACGAGAAAGTCCCGCAACGTCTCCATGTCGTTGTCACGCCTCGCCTCCCGACATGGTGTGTAGTCGTCGTCGGATATACCTTCTTTCTTCTGTCGACTGAAGAAGGCCTCTTTGGGAGGTAGAGCGGTGTCGTCGAGTCTCTCCAAGCTGTCCATGTATTCGTACGGGAAGTGACCTTTCGTGACCTCGCAACCGTACGCTTTCAGGTACTTGTCGTACGAAAATCCGGGGGCGATATAATGAGTCATGTCGAGGAATTTCAGGTCGTCCGTCGATAGACACATAAACGTGTTGCCGCGTTTGATCACGCGAACCGTTCCGGTATCCTCCTCCTCCTCCTCCTCCTCCTCTCTATCTTCGTCCTCTGTTTCTTTCTTTGTGGACAGGAAGTAGGGTACCAGGAACTGTTTGACAACGTTCAAATCGTACCTGCCCGAGTTGAAACCGATGACGGGCAACTGATGAAGCCAACCGTACAATTGACCCATGAGTGTTTTGTAGGGATTGGTCGGTTGTCGCCGTGACTCTTTGTCCCCCTCCGTGGCGTCTCCCTCCTGTTCGTCCCACGTCACGATAGCCTCAGCGAGTTTTTGGAGGACGCCCTCGTATTCGTCTATGATGGCTTCGTAGGCTGCTTCGCTCATAGACTGAAGGATGATCATCATGTCGGATACCAACTTGTTGCTATCGCCGTCCGTGATGAGACATTGCACCTGTTCGAATCCGGTTACGTTACTCGCCAGGGACACGCTCAACGGTACGTGACGAGCAAACCAGTGGACTTTGGTGCTGTCCGATGGAAGGTGTGACGTATCAAACCAGGACTCGAAGTCGAAGGTGGCGCGATAGGGGTAGTAGCGCAACCACTCGGGAACGCAAATGTTTTCATCATCCAACCGCTGGAAGATTATCGGCGAAGGACGGTAGACGCCGCCGGGATAGATCTTTCGCACGTCTCCTGTGCACGTGCGCTCGTGTCTCTCTTGTTTGGATGCGCGTTTCCATAGCGAGTCGCCACACTTCCTACATCGAGATGAGTGACAGTACCTGTTCACGTCTTGTATATAGGAAAAGTGTGTCTCGTGGAGATTGACGTACAACGTTTCGGGATAGTGACACAACGAACGGCGTACGAGTTCGGCAGTCGCCTTTCCGCCTTCTTCTTCCGGTTCGACGAGAGTGTAGACGCACACGTTGGTCTTAAAGGTGGTATCGATGCGATAGAGATCGTCCATCGTCACCCCGGCAAACCCTTTCATGACCACTCCGTCTCGGTCGTACTTCGCGTAGAGTGCCTTCGCAATGGGTTCCAGGTTGCGTCGGTCGCATCCACAATGCATAGCCAGGCACCGGAAGAGACACAGATTGTCGGTGTACATCTTTCTGTCGTGGAGTGGTCTTTCCAATCCGATGACGGATTTGTTCCTTTTGATGAAACTCGGAAGTGTGACGTCCACACATCCTATCGGATGATCTACGATGTGGTTGACGAAGAAGGTGACATTCGTTAACACCTCGCATACCCATTAGCTGTCTGGGCGTTGATTGATAACCCACTGTAACACGTCTGTTTCTCGGATACGTTCCAGAAATGCATCAAAGTCTTCGGTGTCGGTGATCAGACACGGTTCATCGAGGTAACGACCGCAACAGTTACAGGACGAATGATAATATCTGTATCGGTTAGTGATATTGTTCCTCAACACAAATCCATAACTAAGATTAATCTTAAACGCATGCGTCTGTTCGCGGAACATGAGTTTCAGTGACGGTTCTAGAACAGACGTGTCCGGTGTCGATACTCTATAATTGTACCTGGATTGTATGGGTCCTCTGGACGTGTGGGTTCGGATGATCGACCAGTGATATCGAACGACGTCTCGGAGTTCCCTCGATAGAGTATCGGCGAGGGGTAGTCGGGGCGGAGGACGTATGGGGTCGTCGTCATCGTTACGTGGTCGCTCTACGCGTCTCGCTCGCTTGGGTGGTGGCGGGTCGGTGACCTTTACACGTCTGCTGCATACCGACCTGACATGACGTAACAGACTATCTAGTGAAGTCCCGTGCCCACCTCTCGCAGCGGTGTGTATCGCTTTTCTGCGGTCTGCCCGGCGTCCTCGTTTGACATACCTGGTCCTGTCGTCTCGTGAACTCTCTTTCACATGTCGAACAGCGGTGCTTCGTGCTTCTCGGTGGTTCTTCAGATGGCGCCACTCGCGACGGAGGTTTGCTGTAGGCGTGATCGTCGTGGCCTCGCGGTGACTGGAATGTATGCATCCGGTCGAAGTGACGTTGTAAGTCGTCGTATGTAGCGACGACGTTTCCACACTGGCGACATGAGTGTTGCTTCATCGTGTATCTACCTACAACTGTCAGATGCGAGCTCCTTGCATGTTTCTATATACTGAGTGACGTCCTATAGAAGGTGAGGGGCGTGGCTACGTATATAGTTATCAGCGTGAGTGAGGAGCGTGGCTACGTATATTGTTATCAGCGCGCGCGCGCGCGTGTGTGTGTGTGTGTGTGTGTGTGTGTGTGTGTGTGTACAGGTACATATCTATCAGCGTATGTTCGACCGCAAATTCACTCGTCTATATGAAAGAACAACACACACCAGAACCCAGGATTACATGTGTCTTTATTATACTAACGTACAAACAAATCGGTCACTACTACTATACTATACTACTATACTACTACTACTGTGACATATAGAGGCACGTTTCCACAGTGGCGACATGAGTGTTGCTTCATCGTGTATCTACCTACAACTGTCAGATGCGAGCTCCTTGCATGTTTCTATATACTGAGTGACGTCCTATGGACGGTGAGGGGCGTGGCTACGTATATAGTTATCAGCGTGAGTGAGGGGCGTGGCTACGTATATTGTTATCAGCGTGTGTGTGTGTGTGTGTGTGTATGTGTGTGTGTGTGTGTGTGTACAGATACATATATATCAGCGTGTGTTCGACCGCAAAGTCACTCGTCTATATGAAAGAACAACAGACACCAGAACCCAGGATTACATATATCTTTATTATACTAACGTACAAACAAATCGATCACTACTACTATACTATACTACTATACTACTACTACTGTGACATATAGAGGCGCCTCTGACCCCAACTGACGTAGGGGCGCATTTCCTCTTTTATATGTCACCGGCTAGCTATGTTATATCAACGAGCTTTACAGTATGTTATGTAGCATAGAATCATGTTAGTTACGGATAATTTTGGATATGTACTCCATGTGTTCATCGCGGATAATGTTACGCGCAATTTCATTGCATATCAGGCGTACAGCCTCATTCACGGTATACGTTGAGGTGGTCGCCAGTACTACATCGACTAAACGTTCGATTTCTATATCCATGTTGCGTACTCCTACGAACGGTTCTGTAGACACCCCAGGAAGAGAGGTAGATGATCGTGACCAGATCAGATGACCGTGGGGTCTAGGTCGAGCGTCGAAGTGTCGTTACGCAGGGCTGCGTACTCCGACGACGAGATGGTGATGTCATAATCATCGTCGTCGTCGTCATCGCATGTCATCTCGAGAGGTGTGTCCGTTGTTACCGGTGACGTGACATCGTCACACGTCATATCCAGTGGTGGTGATGACGTGTGACGCTGTTGTTGTTTATGCCGGTGTATCAATAGAGCGCGACGTAATGACACGTCGACACGGGATCGACGTGGTATCTTTTTCAGTGGCGCTGCCTGGAGGGGTACCAAGGGCCACGGTGGGTTGCTAAAGGCGTCCCGTATTCGACCTAGTCCGCTAGGAGCAGCACCGGCGTCCTGTTAACAACAACAACAACAATACTAATTGTTCATAGTGTGTCACTCTGTTTACTTATCGACACAATCTTCTGCTTCTTCTTTCAACAGAGCTATTCCACGCATACGCAGGATGGCTTGCACACGTGTTATGGAGTCACGTGTCCACTCCGGCGCACCCGTCTCAAACCTGTAATGGGCTACTGACCACCTCACGCTGTCGTATATCAACTGACCGTTTATGCGGAACATGTCGTTTTGTTCACCTTCGAACGCACGCCACAGTTCGTTGGACACGAAACGAACAACGGCATCGACTGCTGTTGTATGAAGGAACTTCCAGTCCGTCATTTCCTCCGTCATCGGTCCCTCTCGTCTCTTCGTGGTCCTGTCCCCGTCTTCCGGCTCAGGTACTACGGTTATACCTCGAATACGCAGGCACTCTTTCACCCGTGGTATAGTGTCGATAGCCCATCCCGGTGTGTGCGATGCACACGCCATTTCGGTCACTGTCATACGGAGACCATTATAAATACGTGACCGATCAACCATGTACAGCTCCTTATCGATACGTGAGGGATCAATCATGTACAGCTCCTCCTGCCTGTCAGCATAACGACGACACAGTGAGTCAGCTGTGTAGCTTCCGTCTCCTGTATTTCACTACAGAGCTCTGTGACGTCATCATCATCATCATCTATCATCTTCTCTACACGCGTTTGGATGGTGTTCACCTTCGCTTTCGTCTCCTGAAATTCACCACGCCTACGGTCCTCCTCCTCCACTTTCACTTTCACATCAACAACATCAACATCATCATACTCATCATCGCTCGACCACGTCGTCGTTGGTTATATCATCAGAGTAAGTCAGACGACGTTTTACACTTCGAGACCCTTCCCGCGATGTATCCTGTGTCGCTTTCAACCACGCGGACACGTCTTCGTATACAACATACGACGGTGGGGACAACTACAACAACAACACGACAAAGGAAAATTACGACTACACTTCCGGCAACCATACAGTAGCGTCACTAGCGCCACACGGTAACACCAGACACTACCTCCTTCACTATTCACCAGGTGGCTGCACTGGACCGTCGGGACTTACGGATTGATAATTTCCAGGACCGTCACGGTGTAGTTCACGTACCCTGATTTTGTTGTTTTCCTGATTGTCACCCTACACTGTTGTCCGCGTAGGATACTCAATGCCTGGTAGCGTTCGTCCTCGCTTTTCAATGACATATAGTCGGTTGCCGACAGTCCCCCTACGACCCGCTGGACTACACGATCGAACCCTGTCACCCACAATTCCGTGACAGTGTCAGTGACAGTGTCATCGACTGTGTCAGTGACAGTGTCAGCGACAGTGTTAGTGACAGTGACAGTGCCAGTGAGTGGACGTAAGTTTTCAACAATTATATACCTACTTTTATTAATACTGATCACTATTTCATATTATTAATAGTATTATTATTAATATATATATATATATATATATAATAGGTGTAGTTTTAACGTCTTATTCCTACAGTTTAAAAGTTTTAATGTATGTTTCAGGGAGGAAGAGTTACGTGAGGATCATTCATTCCTATTTACAACTGTCTTGAGAGAGCTGCTTGCTACACGTCCCGTCATAGAACCAGCAAGTCCGTTGTATGACCCGCCTTCTCCACTACCAATCGACACGGAGGATCGTGAAAACTGGCTGGATTGTTCTTAAGATTTCGAGGACGAAGGTTTCAACGATATGATTAATTAAAATATTTAAACTTTGAAAATATGTTGTTTTGTTGGTTTGTTCCTTAGACTCATTCTTTCGTACATACATACATACATGCATATATCACATTATCAATACATCATTCATTATACTTCTTTATGTCTAATGTCCTGCCTTTCAACACCTTTTATGCTCGTTATACACGATACAAGATAGGAACACTTATTCTTATATACACACATATAACTTTCGTAATAGATGCTTCAGTATACTTCTTTATCTCTAATGACCCACCTTTCCACACCTTTTACACTTTCCTCTTTGATCACTTTATGTCTAATGACCCACCTTTTAACACTTTCCTCTTTGTTCTTTCGTTTCTATCTTCCTTATACACGATGGGACGTCATTGGATACTCACTCCACTTTCTTCCGCCAGGGGGTCCCCTACATCCGGTCACGTGACTACATACACATACATACATATACGTATAGATACCCGACGAAAGGCGCCGCCATCTTAGATTTGAGCCATGGGGGTGCAAAGACACCGTAGGATCATACACCAGATGGCCCTACCTACTACTTACCTGGTTATAGACAGTGGTTGATATTTGTGTACGAATAGTCTTCACGCATTAACCACAGCGTGGCTGAATACTTCCAAGAGAAGTCGAGATGGTGTTCGATTGAACAGGTCTGCCAGGGAGTAAAGTGTAAAACGCATCGAGCAGTCCTAAGGACTGGATACTGCGCTGTATAAGAATTTACATTTTTTAACGTATAATTATCTTATTTGTTAAACAATATGGATGCCAAGACACCACATTATGGTATTTATAAAATATAACACAACACAATAATTAAATACCGAGTATAAAATATTGTTCTATGATCACTTTTTTTATTACAACAAAGTAACTCGATATACTATGAAGATTCCTTCACATAAAACAATTTGGCATGCTTGCATACCTAAACTTATTTAGTGCAGGAAACATCAAAGAATATTGAGAGCAGGCATGGTAAACTAACTTTGAAAATTATTTAAAATACATCAACTCAGATATTTTCCAGTTAAATTAATTAATATCATACGTTTATCAGGTCAATTAAATTAAATTAACCTCCCAATGTTTTTCAATAAAATAAAATTAACAAATAACTTTCATTTAATTAACATTCAATTTAAATTAACTTCAATTAAATTAGAAATCAACTTCAACTCACCTGACGATTAATTTTAAGACAAAAAGAACACATTATCCGCTAAAGTGGCTAACTGGAACTAATGTCTGTAACAGGCCAAGCAAGCTAATAAAGAACAATTACATTGTACAAACTTATATAAAACTTTAAAGTACAATATGAGAATTTAAGTTAAATACTGTATAGCTGGATTGTGTTCATTTTCATATTTTAACCCAGCCCTGAAGTGCCTTATCACCCACTGGACAATCACAGTTCACCCAGCTCAGTCACTGACTGTCCCTGTAGATTTGAGATTGTGCAAACAATTGCCTGAACCTAATTAATTGCTTTCATGTTAGTTGGGTCACTGGCTGCTACTAGTGTGCACTTAGAATTTACATCTAATGACAACAGGCCTGTGAAAACCACCTGAGGCATAACATTGACTTAGAATCAAGCTTGCATATTATGTAGCTGGATACAATATATGTTTGCTATGTATGTTTATTGGTGTAGATTATCTCCCGTTGGTTGCATTCGATATAATTATTCTGAAAACGAGCCCAAGGCCAAGCTCGACGAAACCTAGTCGACTTGTAGGCCCATTCGCATTCGTTGTTTTGAATAAAATTCGATTCATGTGGAACCGTAAGATAAATGTTTGTTCCTCTATGATGAATAGTGTTTGTATTACGTCGGAATATTGCACAATAACTCGTTCTGACGCTCGTTTCGACCCAAGAGCTATCCTTGTAAACATGCTCTGAATGCATGGAAAGGGTCGGCCTGATGCGAGTTTGAGTCATAAGTGAAGTCACATCTCGGCATGCCGAAAAGCGCATTTTCCGCGGGAATCGCTTCACAGACGGGCTTAAAATCGAATTTATGCTACAAATGTATTTTTCTGTATTTGTTTAATGTTGTCAAATGTTACATACACTGTTAAACTTTGTGTACACATCGAAAAAGGATTTTAGCTAATGCCTTATTTTTATTTCCTTTAAGAGACCCATATTAATAGACTGGCTTATGGCATAGTATACTATACGCTAGGCTACAGACTATTAGCCTGGCTCTGGGGCTGGACTGTCTACTCACCGTCTACTTGATTGGTATTTGCCATGCTGCGTAGCTTTCAAGACAGCATTGCGCACTCGCTTTTCACACATCAGGTGCTTTTTGGTGACTAGGTAATGCATTATGCATGCCATATACCGTCGGTACTCATCTCCTATTTTCTCCCGCTGCATCACAGGTATTTTCTCAACAAAAGATATGTGAACTAGTTGATACTAACTAATGTGCCTGTAGACAGTGGTCACACGCAGATGTACGATCCTGTTCAGCAACGTAGGGGGCAAATAGGTCGGTGGAGTAACGGTCGCTACAGGAAACGAAAAATGATTAATTGTATATCTCAGTCACCGAGTGCGTCGAGCTTGGGTCAAAGTTGATCGGTCACCTGAGGTCACGTTGCTCACTGCGATGTAACTCAGTCGCCGCATACTTCTGGCACGGGGTCAAAGTTGATCGGTCACCTGAGGTCACGTTGCTCACAGTTGGTCGATTTTGATGTACTGTGCTTGCGCGAGCATGCGCAATACGCAAAACGGAATCGGAACTTACTCTCAGACCGGAACCTCCTTCCAGACCAGTACACCGTGTCAAATTTACCCTGCGGCGCCTGCCCATTTGTCACTTGCTTGTGACGGAAGTGATCTTTATGTCGCGGGGGACCTCGTTGCAATGGTTGGTGGGTATAATTGACGCGGTTTAACAAATAGGGTTAGTAGATAAACCCTAGAAGAAAAAAAAAGCTATGCGAAAGATTGCTTACAAACAAATTATGTGGAGAGTTTATAGAAACACTGGAACTATAGAAGACTATAACAACTACAAAGAGTTACAAACATTGTTGACAGACAGAAGACAGAGTAATAGTAGAGGGGAAGATGTCAAACTGGAAACCAGTTTTGAGTGGAGTGCCACAGGGGTCGGTGTTGGGACCTATATTATTTTTGATGTATAAATGATTTGGATGATGATATATCAAGCAAAGTACTGAAATTCGCAGAAGATACAAAAATGTTCAGAACAGTTAAAGCAGATGCAGATAAACACACTTCACATGATGATCTAGCCAAATTGGTCAAATGGTCTGAAAAATGGCAAATGTTATTCAATTTTTGAAAGTGTAAATGCATCCACATAGGAAATGGAAATGTGAACAAAGAATACATATTAAGTAAAAGTGTAAAAGAAAAGGACTTAGGAGTAACAGTTAGTGCTGACATGAAAGTTTCGGAGCAACGTGGAATTGCTACTTCAAAGGGTAACCAAGTACTAGGGCTAATTTGGAGAAATATCACATATAAGGAGAAACAGCTAATTGTATCATTGTACAAAGCAATAGTTCGGCCACATTTGGAATATTGTATACAAGCATGGAGGCCATATCGTAAGGCCATAAATAAGCTAGAAAGAATGCAACGAAGAGCAACTAAGCTGATTCCTGAACAGGAAGATCTTGGTTATGAAAGTCTATTAGAATGTGGGTTGACAACACTAGAGACTCGGAGACTAAGAGGAGACGAAATAGAAGTTGTTAAGATATTGAATGGTTATAAGGATATTGATAGAAATATTTTTTTTCAAACTGAAAGAAGGCAGTATAACCAGAGGGCACAATGAAGCATTAGTCAAGAAACAGTGTAGGTTGGATATGAGGAAATACTCATTCTCTCTTCTTCTTCTTCAGTTCAGCATATCTCTGCGAGACGTAACTGCCCGGGTGATCCCACGATACGCTGCTCTGTCTGCCGTTCGTCTCCCTGCTCTCACGATGTCGTCTTCCAACCAGTCGCTGATGTCCTGCTCTCATCTTCTCCTTGGTCTTCCCCTTCCTCTCTTTCCCTCCATTTTGTCTTCTAGGATTGTTTTCTCTAAGGAATTGTGTCTTTTGATATGGCCAAAATAACTAGGTTTTAGTCCTTTTATTCGATTCACTAGATGGCAGTTCTCTGTGTGTAATTTTTTAAGGATCTCTACATTGGTTGTTCTTGTTATCCAAGGCACTCTTAGGATTTTTCTGTAACATTTAATCTCAAACGCTTGTATTCTTCTCATATCTTCTTTGTTCAGTGTCCACGTTTCGCTCCCGTATAGAGCTGTTGGGGAAACGCAAGTTTTTAAAATTCTTAACCGTGTTGGTATGTTTTGTCCTTTCCATACATTTTTTATATTATTTAGTTTCTGCGTTGCTATGGCTATTCTTCGTATCTCTGATGATGTCTTGCCGTCTCCTTGTAGTCTTGCTCCAAGGTATTCGTAGTGGTTCACATTTTCAACTTGCTCCCCGTTGATTGCAGGTTCTGTTTTTTCCAATGCATTTGTCAGTGTCCATGATCTTTGTTTTCTTCACATTAAGCAACAAGCCCTTTTTCTCACTATGTTCTTTTACAGACATGATTAGGTTTGTTAGGCCGATTGTTGTAGTGGACAGGAGTGCGGTATCGTCTGCGTATCGTAGGTCTCTTATTCTATGTCCATGAATATTCACTTCATCGTATATTTTACTTCTGTAATCTAATTCTACATAATAATAATAATAAACACAAAGTCCAATGTGTGCAGGCCACACATTGGACTTTGTGATAACCCCCAAAAATGTCAATCTCGCTACTTCTGTTGACGTTATTCCGATGTCTATATCAGATCACCACGTGGTGCGCTACGTCATGAACATCCAAAGGCCAGCTAAGACATCGACACATATAGTAAAACGCAATTACCGCTCGTTTGATGCCGATTCTTTCAACAATAACATTCGATCAACTTGTGAGTTACTATCAGCCATGGTGTCAACATCCAGCGCAGGGGAACTGGTCATTGGCTACAATTCTTCACTAAGACCATGTATCGACAGACATGCAACAGAGCAACGCACTGCCATGCGGGGTAATATGCCAAACCCGTGGTACAACAGCAACATCGATGAAAGCTTGAGATTCATCAACAAATGTGCGTTGATGCACGCGATGAGTGCAACAAGCTCATTGCCCTCTCGAAAACCAACTACTATCGAGATAAATTTCTGTACGCTGACAACAAAAGCATGTTCAACATCGTGAAATCACTGAGTGGGAAGCCATCGCGTTCGTATCCCGAATATGACTCCGTCGTTGCCTGTTGCAATTCATTTTCGGACTATTTCAACAACAAGGTAGCTGAAGTTCGACTCGGCTTACATGCTGCCAGACACTGCATGACACCGCCGCGTGAAACACGTCGCTTTGTCACACCAATTGACACATTTACACCTACAATAACACGTGAAATAACGGCTATCATCGTTAGAATGTTTACGTCTCGCACACTTGATCCGTTACCACCCGATCATGTAAAACAGAACACTGACGCACTTGCGATCATTGTTGCCGATATAACAAATGCGTGTTTGGCAGAAGGAACATTGCCGGGTGAACTAAAGCGAGCACTTGTGCATCCTCTTCTGAAGAAGCCGTCACTGTGTAAGAATACCTTAAGTAACTACAGCCCAGTCAACAATCTGTCCCAACTTTCGAAAGTGATTGAAAAGATTGTGGGCAACATATTGAACAGTCACCTAGCTACTGAATCACTTACGGACACATTTCAGTCCGCATACAAGCGAAACCACTCGACCGAGACAGCCCTACTGTGGGTAGTCAACGAGATCAAGACCGCGCTAGACCGTAGACAAGGTACAATCGTCGTACTCATCGATCTAAGCGCCGCATTTGACACGGTAGATCACGTAATACTACTGGATCGCCTACAACGACGCTATGGCATCACCGGAGTGGTTCTCCATTGGTTGGAATCTTAACTAAGTAATCGCAAGCAGAGTGTCGTCATCGACCGCGTGTTATCCAGCGAGACGATTTTGTTAACGGGGATGCCGCAAGGGTCAGTGTTGGGACCACTATTATGTTCACTATACGTGCAGCCGATCGGTGACATAATTCACAAACACGACTTAAAATATCACCACTACGCCGATGATTTATAACTATTCTGTCACTTCGACCTGGATGCATCTTCTCTGGTGACTGCCGTGCGTCAGATCGAGCGATGTATTGATGACGTGAAGGAGTGGAAGACTTGGAATTATTTGCTCATGAATGACACAACAACAGAAATGCTACCGGTTATCCCCAAATCAGCATCTGCCATCGTAAGTGGGCTCCGTGTGCGTGTCGGGACAGATGAAATCTGTGCAACTGATCAAGTTAGAAATCTCTGCGTCCACCTTGATAGACACCTGGATATGACAATGCAAGTGTCACGTACTATCAGCACTTGCTCGCTGCACCTGCGCAACATCGGGTTGGTTCACCGTTACCTCACTCAACAGACAGCGGAACGGGTAGTTAATGCCATGATTATATCCCGTTCGGACTACTGCAACTCTTTACTGTTCGGTACCTCAACCAATAACATCGGTCGATTGCAGCGACTCCAGAATGCTGCTGCTCGCCTTATTTATCGACATGCTCGGTATGAATGTGCGACCCCTATTCTTCGCGTACTGCACTGGCGACCTATTCAACAGCGCATTGCATTCAAGATCGCTGTTCTTACGTACACGTCGCTGCACGAAGACCTCTCGCCTGTCTACATGCAGAAACTCGTGCGTGTCTTCATGCCAGCCAGACGTCTTCGGTCTGGTGACTCGAATGCACTAGTTGTTCAGAAAACACGCAGCAGAGTGACTGTACATTTGCTCACGCAGCGGCAGCAGTGTGGAACGCCCTGCCGTCAATTGTTACCAGCAAAACTTCACTGGAATCATTTAAATCTGTGTTGAATACTCACCTATTCACTGCAGCATATATGTAACTCGGACCCTTACCAACATTGTTTTACCATAGCTGATTGAAATTTAACGTTTATTTATTATTTATTTATCTATTTATTTACTGTTCGTATACATTTTAGCCTACTTTATTGATGTTTACATTAATTTTAGTTTATTTATTAAAAAAATAATAATAATATGATCTTAATTATTTTATTATATGATATTTTATATCACATTCCTTTTCTACTTCTACTATATTTATTGTTTTAATTGCTATAACAACTATTGTTTTTTATTCAAATGCATTATTTTTAACATACACTTGTATGTTATTGTAAAGTGCTGTGAACAATATTGGATGTGGCGCTTAACAAAATAAAATATTATTATTATAATTCTACATCTTTCATTATGTCTTCTGTGTAGAGGTTGAATAGGTATGGATATAAAATACATCCTTGTCTTACTTCTTTTCCCACTGAAAAAGTTTCTGTAGTTGTGTTTTCCAGCCTGACAGCGGCTTGCTGGTTGCTATAAAGTGATTTCAAGAGTGCGATTATCTTTGGGTGGAAGTTCATGTCATTGAGCGTTTTCCACATCATCTGATGATTCACACAGTCGAAAGCCTTGGAATAGTCGATGGAGCATATTCTTAGATCATTATTTATCTCTCTGAATTTCTGAATCAACATTCTCAGATTGAATATGTGGTCCCTTGTGCCTTTGTTTTTTTCTGAAGCCTGCCTATGTACTGCTCTCTTCCATTTCCATTTTATCTTGCAGTCTTTTTATTATGATTTTCAGCAATATTTTGCTTGCATGGCTAACGAGTGATATGGTTCTGTATTTGGAGCATAGCTGTAGGTCTTCTTTCTTTTGTAATGTGATGTATATTGATTTCTTCCAGTCGTCGGGCCTTTTTCCATTTTTTCATAGTTTCTTAAATAATACATCTATTCGTTCTTCTTCCGCTGCTTTTATCATTTCTGCCTGTATGTTGTTGCACCCAGGGCTTTTCCCATCTTTTAGACTATTAATGGCCCAATTCACTTCATCTCTTAATGGTTCGAGATCGTCCTCGTCTTGGACCTTGTTTCCTATATCAGGGGGGTCGTTGTTATCTCCATCTCGTGCATACATATTTTCACAATATTCTTTCCATCTTTTGGCTACGTCTTCTGCATCAGTCAGAGTCTTCCCATTTTTATCTTTGATGACACCGAGTCTGTGCTGGAATTTACCTGTCATGTTCTTTATTTCTTTAAACATTTCTTGGTTTCGGTTTTCTGCCATACAGTCCTCTATTTTCGTACACTTGGCTTCTATATACTTTTGTTTGTCCCTTTTGCAGAGTTGTTTTTATTAATTTGTTCATCTCATTATATCTTAATCTGGTCGATTCCTCGTTTTTGCGTTTCTTAAGCTCTTTTCTTTCTGCTGTTTTCTTTAAGGGTCTCTATACTGATCCAAGGTTGGTGTTTCCTCTCTCTCTTCCGTAGATGTTTTTTCCGCTTCTTCTCGGAAAATTGTCTTGATATCATTTGCGATTTCTTCTGGTTCTTTCTCTTCTGTCATTGTCAGTAAAGTTGTAAATCGATTCTTCACAGATACTGTGGATTCGTCTGTCAGATTTTCTACATCATATCTCAGTGTTGTTGTCGCTCCTTTTTTTTCACTTTCAACTTAAGTTTCATCTCTGCCATCAGTAGTATCTTTTGTATCATGATATAGTCTATCTGATTTCTTGTCTTTCCATCGGGCGATGTCCACGTGTAGATTCTTCTAGGATGATTTGAGAAATTGGTATTTACGATTGTGAGGTTATTAGCGATAGCGTACTCAACAAGTCGTTCTCCCCTTTCGTTTCTCTCTCCTAATCCAAATTTCCCGATTGTTCCTCGTTCTATCTCGTCTTGTCTTTGTCCTACTTTGGCGTTGGAATCGCCCATGACAATGGTTATGTCCGATTTCTTGGATTCGTCTATCTATTGTACCTTGCAAATTAGTGTAAAAAGCTTCTATTTCTTCATCTTCTGCTGTTGATGTCGGCGCATAGATTTGTATTATTTTGATATTCTTCACTTTTCCTTGTAACCTTATGCTCAGAATTCTGTCATTTACTGGTTTGTATCCAAATACTGTATTTGCTATTTGTTTACTCAGATATATTGCTACGCCTCCTTATCCTGCCTTTGTTTGTCCGGAGTATATGAATTTTCTCCCTGCGTGTGGTGTAAAATGACCTTATCCCGCCCATCAGTGTTTTGTTTCGCTTCTTCTATAATATTGTCTATTTTTCAGCCGCCATGCTGCGGACATTCCAAGTTGCTATTCTCGTTTTGTTTTTTAGCCATCCGCTGAACTTCTTTCCCTTCTCCGCACAGTCTAGCACATTGCCTCCATCAGCTTGAGCAGTACTCCCGGTTGCTTCTGGCTCTTCCCCAATAGCCATTAGGGACTCTTCTGGCTTGGGGACTCACCACCGAGTCCCACATCGATTCTCTTTGCTATCATGGTTTCATCTGGGTTTTCGGCAGTATACTTTTCAGTTTGCCATTGCTTTCTGGACGGTTCTGGCCGCTTATCATTCTCTGTTGACCACTGGGGATTCTTCCGCCTACTCCGCCGACAGATGTGTGTACTAACAGGGGGGACAACCATTCGGAAAGGCACTCACATTGTTTGGCCGGCCAGCCAAAGCCGTTGCCCGGGGTGTGGCGTTGCCGGACACATGCAGACACAAGGAGCCATATGTGAGCTAGACAAGGAGGGGGAACAAAATAGGATCCTGACCGTTCTGTGTGGGACGTGGCTGTCATTCACCGTGAGGTACTATCCCTTACCCTCCTTACCCTACACCCCCTCATTCTCTCAGAGGACAATTACATGACTGGAACAAAATATCTGATGATTGTGTTAATGCTAGCAGTGTGAATATGTTTAAAAATAAAATTGACAGCTATCTGGCGAGGGCGGGTTATACGTAGGAGGAAAATTGTTGGCCTCTCGATAAGAAAAAGACTTCCTTGTCCGCATGCCGTCAGGAGCTTATTGCTCTGGATAGCAAACTACTTAAATCTTGTTTATGGTCAGATCGAGATGAAACCAACGCCAATTCATGTAATTCATTTCTATTATAAACCTATATATATACATTGTTTAATGAGTTGTGTGCATGTAATATTTTTCTGTTGGGACGGTTTTTCATTCGACTGATTTGCTTATTTTCCTTTCTTCCGTATAGTGATCACAGTCATTATTAAAAATTCTATCACTGTGATTATGTTGTGCCAGCATCAACATCAAGTTGACATTGTACTCAACTACAGTTCTGCTGTCTTAAAACATAAAACAGATTATAGTTATGACCATGTAATGTTTATTATGTAGGGAACATGTTTTGAAAATTGTTGATATAAATTATGACACACCACACAAAAATGAGACGCTTCGCAAATATATGTTGTTGTTATTGCATATTCATATGGAGCACATTCAGAGAAAAAAAACAATACCCAATGTTTCCTATGCTCACAATATTTCCTGAGATACAGCAATTTGAATCTTGAAAATGCGAAAAGTATGGTTTGGAAAAAACTGCTTCAAAGTTTTCATTCTATATTTTAGCTACGGTTTTCTCAAGAACAAGAAAGTTTTATTTAGACCCAATTGCGATATGTGTATAATATCAAATTAACGTAACATGAACAGGCATATATATATATACAAATGCAGTGTAATTTCAAATTAGATGGGGTCTGTGACTCCTATTAAGACAATAACAGTCGCTCTCATAGGAGCCACAAGAATAATTTGTTTCAACTCAAATTTACTGTCAAATCATCAGAATAAACACATTTAGGTAACGTCTATGCCATGTAATGATTAACTTTTGAAAGTTTAATCTATACTGGATGATTTCACGATGAAACTCCTTTAAAAAACCGGTGTTATAGTGTTTTGGCTCATAACTTGTGATGAGCATCAACGAGCGTTTCATTCATTTTGGACTGGCGGGTCACAATTGTTTGCAGCTTTCATTGTGTATTCAAACTATTATATACTTCAGTAAAAGTAAACTGATCCTACGTGCGTTTGACTTAGGTAGCCAATTTTTCTGGGAATTATTTTCAGGCCAAACTGCAAAACCTCACGAATATTGGGGTAGATTTCGAATAAACAGGTGTAGCAGGGGTGAAATATAGAGTTTGTAACAATCGTAATTTCTAAAAAGAACTTATCTTACTGCAGACATAGAGTGTTTACTTAGGCACAGGATAGACAAGAGACACATGTATTTATGTGGTGGAATAAAGCCAACATTAATTTATTTTTCAAATACACATCATCAATGACATATGGAAAAATGAAAACAACATGTCATTCGTATAGGTAATATAATTATTCTATCCAATGAAAATAATATATATATATATATGTATGTATATATATATATATAATTTCCAATGAACAAAACATTTCTGGGCATCATTCAATTTGTAGGACAAAGTATGTGATGTTTTGTTGTTGTAATGATTGACATATAACACAGTTTTATTACAGTAGTTGTGTGTATTCGGCAACAAATTAGACGTGACTATTCAGATTGACTTAACACTCTGTGGTTGTTATTTGCCCATAACTGGGCCATGGGTTGGTGAAAAGGCAGAGCATATCCCCACACTAGTAGGTAATGCCCATTTCACCTCGGGGCCCCCATGCTACTCAGATATCTCTCCTTTAATCAGCCTGTTGCCCAACATTGTCCAGTATCCACTGGCTAACCCGAGGAGGTTACAACGAGAGTCTTGTTTATGAGAGGCTATATACTGGCAGATATGAACGAAATTAGCTTAACCTTTGGAGGATTTGGATCTCCGCATGTCACACTGGCGTCCGTCATATCAGTCACTGGAGTCTCCGAGGCTGGGTCCGGTGACTGCAATGACGAAGACGAGTAACCACCATCGTCACCAGTCGTCTCTGCACTTGTGCACTTGTCGCGATGTTCAATCAGAAATTGGTCCAAGAAGACATCCCCCGACTTACTGACACTGGTGCAAAACAAGCATGGGAAGTTAATTAATAAAATTTCATTAAAGTAAATTTCAATTAACTAAATAATGTCACAATTGTATTAACCTCATACAAATTAACAAGTACATTCGGTGTTGGTAAAATTACTGATTAATTACAATCATAGGTATCATAGCAATGTGTACACATGATACAAGTCACCAATGAAATAATATACAATAATATTTATCATTTACACATTCAGTACCAGCACTAAACATGAATTACCACTAAACATATGAACATCTGGTAAGATCTATGTTCGATGCTGAATTGCACAGATGTATAGCTTTCTGATTATCATAAGTATGATCAACTGTTACAAAATAATGGTTCCATTTATTTTTAAATTACCCAATTAACAACTGAAATGAAGACATGCCTGGTGCAGAAGGGACAGTGGATAGGAGGACTATGTGGCACTGGTCTCTGTCGTGGCGCATCGAGTTGAGTCCTCGTCTGATGCACAGGGCTGGCAGAGTGGTGCTGGAATGAACAATGCTATTGACAATAATTATTTCAGGCAACCTGGAGCGCATTTATGCATCACAGCAAAACATTTCAATGTCTGTCCTCTCAAATTAGTGGGTACTGGCTCCTGCGGGTGCCTCGGCCTCCATCCGCTGCCGATGGTTTGCACGGGCACGGGACAGCTCCGCAGCTACCATGTCCGTCTCCCTGCACACATTAAACTTTTGTTTTAGTAAATGATTATTATTCATAATTCTAAGCAGCACATTATGCACATAAAAGGTCACAACTATGGGAGACAACACCATATTCATCATATCATATTACTTGTCTTGTGCTGATCATCACTGCAGAAAGGAAGCACAATTATTCTCCACTACTATCAAAAATAAGTGGTACTATTCAAAATATGTAGACTGAGTAAATGTTTCATCCATTTTGTAGCTTTCTATTGTTCTTCTCATCGTCGTTCCCTGTCTTCAGGGGTGAGGCTGGCTTGGATACGTCGACATTTTCTTTTCTTTCTCTTCCTCCTCGTTGCGCTTGCACTACTTTCTCTACCACCCTTCTCCATTCTCCTCGGTCTTTTGCTCTTTTCCTCCATTTCCCTTTCCATCCTTCCAGGTCTCTGAATTTCTGTCTCTGAGGAACCATCCCCACATACCGCTCCGCCCAGGTATATAAAACTGTCTCTTTATTTTAGTTTCTTCCCCTCCAGGTCTATTTCCAGTTCTTTGCTTTGTTGCCCAACCCACAGTACCTCTGTCTTCTCCAGATTCACTTTCAGTCCGTGTTTGTTGAAGATATCCTTCCACTCTATCAGTTGTTCCTGTAAATCTGCTTCCCCGTCTGCTACCATCGCTAAATCGTCTGCATACAGTAGTTTCTGGAGAATATATTTTGTACTGGTCTTTCTACTTATCAGTTCCATCACTGCAATAAACAGTTAGTGGGCTGGTGGACTCAGGGCACTGCCATGTCTCACGCCAACGTTCACTTTGGATTCTTCTGAAATTCCAGTTCCACAAACCACTCTACCCTTCGTTTCTTTATATGTACCTTCCACCATCCTGACCTCTGCCTGTGGGACCCCCATCCATCTCAGTGTCGCCATTGCCATCTTTCTCGGTACCGTGTCATAAGCTTTCTCCAGGTCTATAAAACCCACAGCCATACTCTCCTGTCCCTCCAACTACTTTTCAATCAGCTGTCTCGGCGCAAACATTCCATCAGCTGTACCTCTTCCTCTTATGAAACCCTGTTGTTCTTCTCCGATTCCCCATTCCACTAATGTTCTTATCCTTTCATCCAGGATTCTCTCCAACATCTTTAGCATGTGGCTCAGCAACGTGATGCCTCTGTATTTCCCTGGGTCATGCACATCTCCCTTTAAATGCCTTCTATGAGGCATAAATCATTTTGTAAGCGAGCGCTGTAATTGTACATTCCTAATTAGATCAGCATTCAGAAATGTCCTTCCATACATAAATACGTATCTACAGAAACACCATCAATTTCTATTTGTACTGGTTTTTGTACATGTGACAACGTGTAATTTGGGTAATTTACTTGTTATTATTTCTATATATTCTAGAACTCATAGTCACTCATCATAACGCGGGAGTACACTCTAGGGTACGTCTCCTGGGCTTTTTGAATCAGTCGGTGATGTTGATCTAACATACGATGGAAATGACGGGTGTCTTTCCATATAGCCGCCAGATTATTTACTGCCACATGTAAACGTACTGCATCGCACACTTGTTATCTCCACCTCAGCTAACACAAAATTGTTATGTTAAAAATTAAATCCCATTTAAAACGGCAGTGGCAGTGCTCTTGCAAGCACATGTAAATGCAATTAAAACCATATCATGAAATCAAAATAAGTGTTTTTATAATGTCATAAACTACGCCAATAGAACAGATTACTGAACAATCTTCAGGGTAGTTCTTATTCAATTCAAACTATTTCATTTTGCACATCCAAACATTTGGATATATACAAAATGAAATATGTTGAAGCCCATAAAATAGGTTCTTAATCTTCACAGAAGATGGGAATTTGTAATTGTATTATTATGGAGTATGTAGCAAAATATAGTTTCTGAAATCGTCAAAACTGTAACGCAATTTCTGTCATTATTCAATACAAACAAAATGAGTAGTACCCGTCCATTGTATACCCGTTTTGGTAGTAACTCAGGTAGGGGTAGGCCTAGCTAATGTGTAAAACAACCAGTTAATGTTTTAAGTATGATAACATCAGCAGGAATTGAACCTGCTTCACAAATACAAGGCATAACTGGACGAGCACCAACTGTTATAAAAAGCCTAATATGTCAGAATTTTGATTTAATAATTCAAATAAAAATTTGAATACTCTGTTCCTGGTACAACATCCCGGATTATGACTTACTTACTTAGGTTTACTTAGGTTGTTCCTGACCGTAGGCGTTGGCCTCGACGGTCAGATCTACATATGTCTCTGGAAATGCCCTACGACTTCCTAAGAAGGCGGCTCACCTAAATTGTTCCATGACTTTGTAACTCTGAAGTTCGGCCGCACCACCGCCTGTTTTTGTTTGCGCTGCTTCTATACTTCCGCTAAAGTATACACAATGTTTAAGTATAAGGGGTCAACACACTGTTAGTTTTCCCATTGGCAACCATGTTAACGTTTTGTCTGATTATAAGAAAACACGACCTAAAACATTTCTTAAACTTCTCACCTGCTGTTATCATCATCTCATTGACATGCTGGTCGAGTTTAGTCAAAATCTAATAATTCTAGCTCTCGTAAAATGCCTGTATGTGTGACACCCGTCAATATTTACGAATGGATGCAGGCAGTAATCCGGCAAAAGGGTCAACTAGCCAAAATGCTGCCAAATACCCTTCCGCTTAGTAAAACCAGCTAAAAATATACCATTTTACTGACAACAGCTTTTACAATCACACCTGGAAATCTGACTACTCAAATGCACTTATGTCAGAGCAAGTGAATTTTATAAAAAATTATTTCTAAAAAAATACGCTGCACTTTTTTCGTGTAACGAAACAGGAAGTCTAACTGTGGCATGAGCCCATAAGAGTTTTGGAAGCGCCACTCATGTCGGAGAACCACAATGTTCATTGGTCAGTACGTCGTACCGACATCATCGTACTGACCCCATTACAACCAGCAACCCGCGCTTTCAATTGGTCAGCGCGTTCTGAACAACCTAAAAGTGGGTCACGCGTGACCCACTTTGGGTCAGTCGCGCGTTTCGGGCAACCTAAAAGTGGGTCACGTGTAACGACGCTTGACCCATTTTGAGAGTCCAAAACTAGGTTGCCCCTGGGAACCTGTTGCTCCTCTAGTGGTACATTACTGAACCAGTGGCCCTCTAGTGGATTATTAAGGAATGATATTACGCGCGAAATTATTATGCATATCGGATAGAGATTAAACCGCCTTTTAATACGAGTAATCACCATTTTAACAACCATCCAAGACACGCAAGCTCAACAACAAGTACAACAACAAGTACAACAATAAGCTCAACAACAAGTACAACAACAATAACAACAACAAGTACAACAACAAGTACAACAACAAGTACAACAACAAGCTCAACAACAAGTACAACAACAAGCTCAACAACAAGTACAACAACAAGTACAACAATAAGCTCAACAACAAGTACAACAACAAGCTCAACAACAAGTACAACAACAAGTACAACAATAAGCTCAACAACAAGTACAACAACAAGAACAACAACAAGTACAACAACAAGTACAACAACAAGCTTAACAACAAGTACAACAACAAGCTCAACAACAAGTACAACAACAAGTACAACAATAAGCTCAACAACAAGTACAACAACAAGTACAACAATAAGCTCAACAACAAGTACAACAACAAGAACAACAACAAGTACAACAACAAGTACAACAACAAGTACAACAACAAGTACAACAAGAAGCTCAACAACAAGTACAACAACAAGCTCAACAACAAGTACAACAACAAGTACAACAACAAGTACAACAACAAGTACAACAAGAAGCTCAACAACAAGTACAACAACAAGCTCAACAACAAGTACAACAACAAGTACAACAACAAGTACAACAACAAGTACAACAAGTACAACAACAAGTACAACAACAAGTACAACAACAAGTACAACAACAAGCTCAACAACAAGTACAACAACAAGCTCAACAACAAGTACAACAACAAGTACAACAACAAGTACAACAACAAGTACAACAACAAGCTCAACAACAAGTACAACAACAAGCTCAACAACAAGTACAACAACAAGTACAACAACAAGTACAACAACAAGCTCAACAACAAGTACAACAACAAGTACAACAACAAGACGACCATGCACACGATTTTGATTTACTTTCAGAGTAAGTATTTTATTATCACTACTACATTATCAGACTTATCCATCATTTCAAAATGTATGTTGCAATGTAAAATTACCTGGTTTCTAAGAACACATCACTCTATACAGACGTTTCAAGACATAATGACATAAATCTGTCATCTGTGTTGGAACCACCCTATATATGTTTTTATCTAACAATATATCATGTAATGCCACACGTTCAAATAACCTTTATTCATGATGCAAATTTTGACTATTTCTCTAAACAAATTGCACTATAATAAAATAACAAACCTAAAACACTGAACAATTCTTGTAAGTGGGTGGGTGTTTCATCAGAATTCCTGTGGGGTGGGCGTATCACAGGCAAGTCGCCGGTGATGTCCAAATGGTTCACCCTTGCAGGAATGGCAGTCGTGGAGGTCGGTGTAGGGGTAGCAGAGGTCGGTGCAGGAAGGATTGTACTGGTGGTCAGTGCAGGAAGGGTGGTAGTGGTGGTCGATGCAGAAAGGGCAGTAGCGGTGGTCGGTGTAAGAACGGTGGTAGTGGTAGTCAGTGCAGAAAGGGCAGTAGCGGTGGTCGATGCAGGAAGGGTAGTGGCTGGTTTTCGGTGCAGGAAGGGTGGTCAGTGCAGGAAGGGTGGTAGCAGTGGTCAGTGTTGAAAGGGTGGTCGGTGCAGGAAGGGTGGCAGCAGTGTTCAGTGTTGGAAGGATGGTCGGTGCAGGAAGGGTGGTAGCAGTGATCAGTGTTGGAAGGGTGGTCGGTGCAGGAAGGATGGTAACAGTGATCAGTGTTGGAAGGATGGTCGGTGCAGGAAGGGTGGTAGCAGTGATCAGTGTTGGAAGGGTGGTCGGTGCAGGAAGGGTGGCAGCAGTGTTCAGTGTTGGAAGGATGGTCGGTGCAGGAAGGGTGGTAGCAGTGGTCAGTGTTGGAAGGATGGTCGGTGCAGGAAGGGTGGTAGCAGTGATCAGTGTTGGAAGGGTGGTCGGTGCAGGAAGGGTGGCAGCAGTGTTCAGTGTTGGAAGGATGGTCGGTGCAGGAAGGGTGGTAGCAGTGGTCAGTGTTGGAAGGATGGTCGGTGCAGGAAGGGTGGTAGCAGTGATCAGTGTTGGAAAGGTGGTCGGTGCAGGAAGGGTGGTAACAGTGATCAGTGTTGGAAGGATGGTCGGTGCAGGAAGGGTGGTAGCAGTGATCAATGTTGGAAGGGTGGTCGGTGCAGGAAGAGTGGCAGCAGTGATCAGTGTTGGAAGGATGGTCGGTGCAGGAAGGGTGGTAGCAGTGGTCAGTGTTGGAAGGATGGTCGGTGCAGGAAAGGGTGGTCGGTGCAGGAAAGGCAGTAACAGTGGTCGGTGCAGAACAAGTGTGACCATGACATATTCGTCACCTAGTGTAACATACCGACAGTTGGCATTATACATACAAAGAAAACTGATTTTGTTTTATATTCACAACATGGAACATGTATCTTACACTGTGCTTGCAATTCAGGTGGTCATAAGTATGGTTGCAATGTTATTGTAACTGGTATTCTTAAATTAAAAATGCAGTTTTCATTGTCATTGGTTGTGAGCGGTATTGGTCGATTACTGTATGGGTCAATGTGTAATAATAATAAGAGGTTTTTGTTATTTATTTAAGCATCAAATTGTATTTGTATAGATGTTGTCTTTGTGTTTTGACTCACTTTTGGAATTATCAAAATCTTGGAACGTTTTCCCCTTCTATGGTCGCATGCTAGAATTGTCCAGTTTTTTTTATATCACGCGCCGTCCGTGGCTCTGGTGTTATGATAGTGAAGTGTCCATTTGAAGACATCTTCGTAAATGTGTATTCTTTGTCCCAGAGGCAAGGGAAAAGTGCTGTAATGCGATCCCGTACCTCCGGGAGTGGTGTCTCTGGCGCGAGGGACAACCTTTTCTCCTTGAAGAACTGGTTGCTTTCTACAAAATGCTATTGTTTTATGAAGATACAGTACTAGACAAGATCACTTACATGGATGTTTAGGAAACTCGCTTTTTCAAAAGTTTTGAGACAAATATGTTTTATTTACGGTTTGTTTGGAATATAAAAAGTAAAATGGCTGGTGTTTGAATGAGTTATCTCTTTTATTTTGCAATCTTAAGTGGTTATGGGAAATTTTCGAAAAAAGGGTCTTCAATATGATGAATCCAATGTTGCATATGCCATGGTTAATGAGACAAGTATAAATACATAATGCAACTAAATGTATTACTGATAACACGTGTCTTACCTCGAAACATATGTTGATCGCTTTGGTTGAGTCTTGTACATACATGGCTTTGGCAAGAGTGCAGTTTCTAGTGTTATGTTTCGTCTGTTGCGAATAGGCTTTTATAACAGTGATATCGTATCTCTCTGGGAGTATTCTCAGCTTCGGGCCATGCGAAGCTACGTGACATGAATTCCGCGCCCACGTGCACCGTATTGTTGAATCTTCCTTGTGAGAAGTGTTCCAACCTGGGAACACAGTGTTATTTCAAAATTGAATTACGACGTTTTAGAAAGTGTTGTCGTCAATTTACTGGATGTACCTTGCTATAATATACATACGATGTCTGTATAGGAATAATAATAATTTCAGGACGACATACTAATTTATCATTAATGAAAAGTAAAGAATTATAGCAGAAAGCGTACTGTTAATAGCCTCAACCTGCTGTGAGACATTAAATTATATTGTATACTTTTTGGTTGATTCCAAACGTCTATGCTGGTGCTACGATTATACGTGTTTACTGATAAGTTTGATAATGTAGTAGTGATCATAAAATACTTACTGTGAAAGTAAATCAAAATCGTGTGCATGGTCGTCTTGTTGTTGAGCTTGCGTGTCTTGGATTGTTGTTAAAGTGGTGTTTACTCGTGTTAAAAGGCGGCTTAATCTTTGTCCGATATGCATAATAATTTCGCGCGTAATATTATTCCTTAATACTCCACTAGAGGACCACTGGTTCAGTAATGTCCCAAAAGAGGCGCAACTGGTTCCCAGGGGCAGCCTAGTTTTGGACTTCCAAAATAGGTCAGGCGTCGTTACACGTGGCCAACTTTTAGGTTGCCCGGAACGCGCTACTGACCAACTGGAAGCGCGGGTTATTGGTTGTAATGGGGTCAGTACGACGTTGTCGGTACGACGTACGGGTTTAGGACACTGTTAGACTTCCTGCTTAAGCAGCATATTTTTGAGAAATTACTTTTTACAATATTCACTTGCTCTGACATAAGTGCATTTGAGTAGTCAGATTTCTAGATGTGATTGTAGAAGCTGTTGACAGTAAAATGGTGTCTTTTTAGCTGATTTTATTAAGCGGAAGGGTATTTAGCAGCAATTTGGCTAGTTGACACTTTAGCCGGATTACTGCCTGCATCCATTTGTAAATATTGACGGGTGTCATACATACAGGCATTTTGTAAGAGCTAGAAATATTAGATTTTGACTAAACTCGACCAGCATGTCAATGAGATGATGACAACGGCAGGTGAAAAGTTTAATACATTTTCTAGGTCACGTTTTCTTACAATCAGACAAAACGTTAACATGGTCGCCAATGGAAAAACTATCAGTGTGCTGACCCCAATTAGAGAGCCTGGCAACGGAAGCATGCTATAGTCATTGCACAATCACGGAGGACGCATTTTACTTCAAATATCTTGAAACAATTACTGAAAATACGTGTATGGCAAAACTGCAGTTGAATGGAACAAACCGTTTTTGGATATTACAGACTTCTCACCAGTCTGCAAGTCCAAATCACAGCGACGGAACACATGTCTTATAAGGGGGGTGGGGTGCGTATGCCAGTAGTTAAGCCTCAATTTGAAAATACGTATGGAAATTAACCAATAACATTGCAGCAGGGTGATTCATCAATCGTTTTTTTGTTTACTTCAGATGACTAAACACACGTGAATATGCTGTAATTGACCATAATGAAGTCTGAGGACAGTGATTAGCTGGAGTCAGTCGTAGCCGAAGCCAGTTATCAGATTTGTCTACTGACTGGACCTTCTGGCCAATCAAGCAAGTGGCACTGTTTTCTGAATGTCTGCTAATTAGGCTGTGTAATATAATGTAATTGAACTGCTTGGGACGTCTGGCCTTTGAGGAATTCACACCCTAAGGTGACTTTTTGTTGATGTTTACCTTTGTAAATAGGGCACAAGGTCAACAAATAAATACAAATTTAAATGTAACGTAACAACTGGCTGTATTGAATTTTCTTATAAAACACATATTGGACTTTCTGGAAAACTGTATCAGGAGTTCATAGTGCCACCTGAGAACATTGTGCTGGATTACAAATTGTCCAACAGCGAAGTGCTGATTTTTCTGGTGCCTTGCCAAGTTTGGTGGCACCTATGAAATGTGCATAAAACACAAACACCTGGAGGGATTACAAAAATAAAATTGCAGAGTGCTTGTAACATTGCTGCCTATAAAGTGTGTTGTTTTCAATATTTTTCTCCAAAATCACCATGCCTATTTGGGGTTAGGACACTGTTAGACTTCCTGCTTGGTTACAGACAAAAAAAGTGCAGTATATTTTTGAGAAATGACTTTTTACAATATTCACTTGCTCTGACATAAGTGCATTTGAGTAGTCAGATTTCTAGATGTGATTGTAGAAGCTGTTGACAGTAAAATGGTGTCTTTTTAGCTGATTTTACTAAGCGGAAGGGTATTTGGCAGCAATTTGGCTAGTTGACACTTTAGCCGGAATACTGCCTGCATCCATTTGTAAATATTGACGGGTGTCATACATACAGGCATTTTGTAAGAGCTAGAAATATTAGATTTTGACTAAACTCGACCAGCATGTCAATGAGATGACGACAACGGCAGGTCACGTTTTCTTACAATCAGACAAAACGTTAACATGGTCGCCAATGGGAAAACTATCAGTGTGCTGACCCCGTACTGACCAACGAGCATCGCGTTTCTCTGATATGAGTGTTGCTTGATATTAATTTAGGTTGCTCGGAATGCGCTAATGACCAGTTGGGAGTGCGGTTTGCTGGTTGTAATGGGGTCAGTACGACGTTCTCGTTACGACGTACTGGTACTGAACACATCCTAGCAAGCCAGGGCTGTTTGCCATGCAAAACTATCCCTGGCTGATCCCCTACGCGAAGTGCGGAAGTTAGCCGAGTCAAACTAGTAATTGACTTCGCCAGTCGCGACTGCGTCACCCGTGAGAACAGCGCAAATACCCGCCCCAATTTGAAGACGGATAAACGACTTCTGGGAATCCCAACATATAATGACACGTTCGCCCATTAGCACGAGCAGCTGAGCGGTATTGTGCATTCGAATAATTGCTTCTACGTCCTAAACATTGCATGTAACACGAGCCACGGTTGGTTTAAATTAGTTTTATTATGACCACCTGACCTGCGTACATCTACTGATCTAGTGAGCGATTTCATAGGCTGAGCTTAAATTCAGACTTTCGCAAAGCGATCAGCCAGGGGGTACTGCTGGCTGGCACTGACGTAATCAGCAGGATCGCGTTTCTGTGATGTAAGAGTACGGTAGCGCGTGATAATCACGTGCCAAGGTAGCGACAATCCGACCACTGGTGCGCTTGCATCGACGCTCACAGTTGTCTATCGCAGCGCCATCGCGTGGGATGCGCATTATGCCCATGTCGCTATAGGAAATGATCACTTCGTCGTCGGATATATTGAGTGATGACTGTATATGCTACACTGTGGCAACCGGTTGGGTGGGGTAATTGGGAAAATGGGAGGGCGTGGAAGGAAGTGGGATAATAAGGATAATAGAAGAACGTTCTGCCAGTGTCGGCCATATTGTATTTGTGTCTGGTTAACCATTCGTGTTCGTTTATTTAAACAGACCGTGTGTGTTCCTCGTGTTTTTGTGTTGGTAATGTTCTAACGGTTTGAACGGCGGTTATCGTATCAGTTGATTTCTTTACTTTGTTCTTCATAGAACATTAGTAGGTGTTGGTATGAACATATGTACTACAAAAGAAAACATGGCATTAATGCCATATGTCACTAGTCCGTCCTTTAAAAACTACTACGTTGTATGTCTCAGTGGAATTCCCCTTCAATTTCTTTGAAACTATAACGACGTTTCCGTAGGAACGATGACGTCAATTTCACGCCAGCGCAGATGTCCGCGAATGTAAATTCGCTCGCCGTGAACGCATATCATGTAGTCTGGTTATTCTGATACCAGTATCTTGTTTTATGAAGATTACATATTTGCATCGCGATGTTAAATAACCAACGTTGTCGGTAATCTTCTTGTTTTGTGACCGAACGCAGTTCCACGCTCGACAAGCCCGCCATTTGCTAGTAACCTGTGGTTGACCCTGCCACCAGAGCTACCTTAAATAGCTTGAACCGAAAACGTGTTCGCCACTTGAATGTAGCGCCCGCGAAACGTACCCTATACAAACTGTTCAACTTGTAAACTCAACTGTTACACAGATAGGCGACGCTAATCGCAACTTCCAGGTTTTGCGCGCGGGCAAACCTGGATTCCACAATCAAAACCACACGTTGGACTAAGTGGAAAGCACATCTCTTTCAGTGAACTTCCTGTTAATAATTACCACCCATGGGAATGGCGCAGACAAGGTCCGTTAGGGTTAGATATAGTTCATACTGAATGTTTCACGGTATGACCTACGTTTCATTGCGAACGAATGGTAAATGATTAAAGGAAATAAAAATATGGCATTAGCTAAAATCCTTTTTCCATGTGTACACAAAGTTTAACATTGTATGTAACATTTGACAACATTAAACAAATACAGAAAAATACATTTGTAGCATAAATTCGATTTTAAGCCCGTCTGTGAAGCGATTCCCGCGGAAAATCAGTCAGAGAGTTTCCGTTGGTCCCGCTAGCTCATTGGGTAGGCGCGTTGGTTACTTGTCATTTATTTTACAATTGGGCGACGCCGGTTCAATCCTGACAGCATGCAAACCTTTGATTTTCTTTACACTTTTTTGGTTTATGTTTTCACGAAGTAATATAAACAAAATCATTTTATACTATAATGCACTGTTTGTAAATATTTTTTTATTTTGTAGTAATTATTTATTCGCCACAAAAATGAAAATATGGTCATTATATATAACGATGTTTCTAAATTGTATTTATCCAAACAGTTCTCAATCTGTTTTCACTATATAATTACAATATATTACCGTACAATATATTTACAATTAATAAATTATATATCCATTACATTATATTTGTTTGGATAAATAAAATTTAGAAACATCGTTATATAATTACCATATTTTCATTTTTGTGGCGAATAAATAGTTACTATAAAAATAAAAATTATTTACAAACAGTGCATTATAGTATAAAATGATTTTGTTTATATTACTTCGTGAAAACATAAACAAAAAAAGTGTATAGAAAATCAAAGGTTTGCATGCTGTCAGGATTGAACCGGCGTCGCCCGATTGTAAAATAAATGACAAGTAACCAACGCGCCTACCCACTGAGATAGCGGGACCAACAGAAACTCTCTCACTGATTTAAGTTGTTATGATAATCTGTACAACTCCGTCATATATCGATATTCTAGTGATATGAGACTATACACGTTACTTTATGTAGCTAGATACAATATATGTTTGCTATGTATGTTTATTGGTGTAGATTATCTCCCGTTGGTTGCATTCGATATAATTATTCTGAAAACGAGCCCAAGGCCAAGCTCGGCGAAACCTAGTCGACTTGTAGGCCCATTCGCATTCGTTGTTTTGAATAAAATTCGATTCATGTGGAACCGTAAGATAACTGCTTGTTCCTCTATGATGACTAGTGTTTGTATTACGTCGGAATATTGCACAATAACTCGTTCTGACGCTCGTTTCGACCCAAAAGCTATACTTGTAAACATGCTCTGAATGCATGGAAAGGGTCGGCCTGATGCGAGTTTGAGTCATAAGTGACGTCACATCTCGGCATCCCGAAAAGCGCGCCAAAAATATGCATATTCGAAAATGTCCGGATGCACACCATAAAATGTGGAATTTCTAATTCATTGAATTTTTTGATTTTTTGGGCTTGGTGGACGTGGAAATAGATAGCAGGATGTAATATAACATGAATTCGAGCAATAGATGTTTTTATTCCCTTTAAGCATTTGCTATGCGAACACAATAATGCGATGTGTCAAGTACCTACTTTCCTATTTACTTATCCTCTTCATGCCGCGTGGTAAACAAGACGCGCACACGATCTTGCCAGTCCCTTGTGTCTTGCGTTCATCTTGTTGCACATTTCCATAGTTAGCTGATTCAGTTGCACTTTTTCCTAGTAAACGACTCCACCTGTTGAGAGTGTACCACCCGTGAGAACAGTGCAAACGCCCGCGCCCCATATTAGATACCGGCATACTAGAAGATTACTCCTTAAGCTAAAGGCCCATGGCATAGGAAATGGTATAATAAACTGGATAGAAAAATGGCTGAATGACAGAAGACAACGTGTAGTAGTTGATGGGGAGGCTTCAAACTGGAAATCGGTATTGAGTGGGGTACCACAGGGATCAGTACTAGGACCTATATTATTCTTAATATATATCAACGATTTGGACGATGATATAACAAGCAAGGTGTTAAAATTTGCGGATGATACAAAAGTGTTTAGAAGGATTAAAAGTGATGGAGACAGACAGCATTTACAAGATGATCTTGATAGGTTGATCAAATGGTCTGAAAAGTGGCAAATGCTGTTCAATTTTGGGAAATGTAAATGCCTCCACACAGGTCATGGGAATGAAGAGGTAAAATATAAAATGGGGGGTACTGTTCTAAGTACTACTGTAAAAGAAAAGGACTTGGGGTTAACCATTAGTGCTGATATGAAGGTTTCAGAGCAGTGCGGAATTGCAGCGTCAAAGGGAAATCAAATGCTTGGATTAATTAGGCGAAATATAGCGTATAAGAAAAAAGAATTAATAGTACCGCTGTACAAAACAATAGTGAGGCCTCATTTAGAATATTGTATACAAGCATGGAGGCCATATCGCAAGAAGGACATAGATATGCTAGAAAGAGTACAGAGGAGAGCGGCTAAAATGATACCAAATCTGAGGGATCTTAGTTACGAAATACGCCTAAAAGAATGTGGTTTAACAACATTAGAGACCAGGAGATTGAGAGGAGATCACATAGAAGTGTTTAAAATATTGAATGGTTATGAAAATATTGATAGAAACATTTTTTTCTCAGTTAAGAAAAATAGAAGGACCAGAGGACATGAAGCTACATTAGTAAAGGAGCAGTGTAGATTAGATATAAGAAAGTTCTCATTCTCACAAAGGACTGTAAATGAATGGAACAGATTATCACCTGATTGTGTTGGTGCTAGTAGCGTGAATATGTTTAAAAATAAAATCGACACACACCTTAAAAAGGCGGGATACATGTAGATAAAAAGTATTGGACTCTCGATAAGCCAAAAGGCTTCCTTGTCCACCTGCCATCCAGAGTAATTTTCTGGATGGCAATCTTGTTAAATCTTGTTAAATATCCACGTGGGGCGCCGCCGTCACAAAGCCGACGGGATCGCGGTCATTTTGTGCGACCATCCAAAGTAATAACTCCAGCAACTGAATGTTGTTATATACAACTCCGCTATGTAGCGCCACTGTTATTCCCATTCACGTGAAACCAGAATAGTTCCACCCGGTAATCACGTACGTTTCAACAAATGTCAGCCTTTGTAAGACCAATCGCTATTCAAAGTTTGTATCAAAAGCCAAAATTCGATGCTAAGAAGCCAATAAAGGCTATTTAATGGCGATAAAGGAATTGTTAGCATGTTTTCTTCCTGGATTGAACAACCTCATTAAGATAAATTAAAGCGCGAAGTCATACGTTGGCCCGCAAAATGGGCATGTCTAAAACATTATGACGGCCGCAAGGGGCGCTGCAGCAGTTGCAAGTGCGATCTGAGATTGATGTTTATAACTTATTAAACAATTGTAAATATTATGTTAATTGCTTAGCAGTCCTCTGTCTAAACTAGTGTTTATTACTGCTACACTGATTTTAAAGTTGCTTGTCCTAACTTTTTGCACAATTGCACAATTTTGTGGCAACTCAATATTGACTATAAATTATGTAATTTTTGTGCCACACCCTTTTTCATCCATATTCACTTGTTGTGATTTTGGATGGGCGAGATTTGCAATCTTGTAATGTCCGAGTTTAAAATATGTTATGCAAAGGAAGACGGGGGTCTTCTACTTGACTCCAGCAGAGATAATCCTGGGGGTCCTTTGCTTGCTGTGGACAACACAGGATTAGTGTGCTTGTTAAGAAACTGTCAACAGAGGATTGAATAGGTGATAAACTCTTCCTAGTAAAGTTTATCACAGTAATTAAGAAATTGTTCAAGTTAAGGTCAGGTCTGAGGTCAGTTATATTGCAATGTAATACGTTACTAATAATATTACTTAATTGTCTTTCTATTACTATTATAATGATGCTGAAGGCAATGTAATACATGTTCCTTCAGGTGGATTATTGTCAGTGTAATTAAACCGTACTACAGCTTGGTGGACAGTTAATTGTTGGCTCAATTACAAATGTATTAGGATGTTTTTCACACAACTGGTATTTCAGGCTCAATAGTGCACAAGCAGCCACCACACCCATTGGCTTGTGTGAAAAAGGTAGTTGACATAGAAACAGGCTTCAAAGCACCATTGAATCCATTTGGCCACACAACTATAGTAACATAAAAGTAATAGGTTAATTATTAATATTACATTGTTTCCTATTAACATTACAATTATATTGGGTTTTTTTCAACCTATTACTAAAACATGAATGCTTGTAATCATTACTATTACATATTAGTACTACCCCAGGCCTGGGTAAGGTACAATAGTAAAGATTGTTTCATGTAACAAGTCTGTAATTTTTTAATTTTTTGCATAATAAATGAAGAACAAACTGGTCGTTTTCAAGTCGACACTCCTACGCACATAGCTATCTTCTGAACAGTATAACTGACACATAATAGCAATAACCAAAACGGTCATTGGCTGTGCTTAGTTTCAGCGTTTCTCAAGGCGATGCGCCAGTTGGTATTGAGGGTGATGTACCTACCAGCGCCCCTGGCGTGAGGACGCCTTGAACATTTTTCGCGGTGTTGAGGATGGTGTTGTTGGAAACTTTCTAGGTTGAAGGGGTAGTGCTGGGGGTTTTCCCGGTTGAGTGGGATAGTGCTTGGACATTTCCAGGTTGAAGGGGTGGTGATGGGCGACAAATTACCTACCATATGCACAACCTACAATACTGCCACTAAAACTCTTACCAAATTGTGAAAGCATATAATAAAATCCTGTGTCCGCCTTGTTGCCGACGAAAGGGAGATGATGTAGAACGTTTGTTTTATTTATAAGGTATCGATAGTTGTTGCGGCGTAATTTCCGGGCAATAGAATTCCAGCATGCCATGGATTAAGACCCCTTCGCCATCTGGCGATTGAAACACACACTACATCGGGTAGCGTCTACTGCACGTTGTCCTCGCCGCCGCGCCAACCAGGATTGATCAATATCGTCTACGTCTGGAGAAGATATGTTTGACTGCGGCTGATCTCATAACCAAATGTCAATCCTATCATATTTCATTCGACTTATTCGCAATTCGCAAATGCGCACACTTTTTGCCGATCACTGAGTAGGGCATAATCTTGGCATTTCGGTAGACTCCTACACAGACAATAAAGACTTAAAGTAGATTGTCTAACTTGGTTACATAGAGTCTGGACGTGAAACGTTGTAATGTTCACACAAAAAGTGCTGGCTGGCCAATTACATAATAATACATACGTCTAGGCTATCGACGAAGTATTGGCGTCGACTAAAACTACTGTAATATGAGGATGCGCACGTAGGCCTGATTAAGTGAATAGTGGAAGTCATCTGTCAGTATTATGATAGACATTCTCACTAGGTGGCGCGCCGGCTTCGCCTGTCAGAATTCTGGGTCAACATAGCGTCGGGATCAAATCGTGTAGGTCTAATTCAAATCTAACCCAGTTTATTGTGGTGAAACATATCGTTGCTGAATATTATATAGTCATTTAGATATTTCAATAACGGCGTTAAGTAAATATAGCGCATCATATTAGTATCTAGGATTCAAACTTTAAAGCGACCTCGGCTGTACCGTTATCCGGAATCATCGTCTAAAGCCAGGGATGATAGTACTCATCGGCGCAGGGACAGTGAGGTAAAGAGGGCAGCTGCCCACAGGATTTTTGCTGGGGGCAGACATATGGTTTTGCCCCCGAGTAAATACAAAAATCGAGGTTATGGGAGAGACTTTTTGAATTCTGAACGTCGAAAAATATTTAAAAGCAAAACATTGTAGTGATATCCACGATGAATTACCTCTAATCATACCTGTTTTTTATCTACTGTAAATTCGTCCAGTGTAATATTCTTGTGCTCGTGTGTGGTCTTTCTCTCTTCCGTTTCCCTTTAGTCATTCCGATCAGTACTAGTGTTCCAACACGTAATTGGCCCACTATGAAGACGGCTAAGTCGCCATCGCCGCGTACCGTCATCACCAGTAAGACTTCGCGAGTCCTTAATTAACATCTAAGCCGGTGCAGTAGAAGTAGCCTGAACGCTCGGTCTTGACCTGACAACCATTTCGCGATAACTAGTCGTTAATGCGCGAATAGCGAGACAGCGCCGGAACCTGCCGTGACGTCAGCGTGTATGCTGCAGATTTCTCTACCGACCTCTAGTGGCAAACAGCGTCGCCGGCGCGCAAGAAACGTTAGTTATGTACGACTTGCTGCCTGACGCATGTGTTCAGTGTGTCAGCGCGGTGAAATGTTGTGTCAATAACACACGAAAGCTCTTTCGTGCACTAGTTGTTAAACCAGCTGCAGTTGGTCCGCGGTTATGCAATATCAGTCCGACTGGAATTATAGCGAAATGCTGCGTTTTATGCGGCTGCTGGGACAACGGTCTGTTCCCTGCGCGCGCAAGGCGACCCACGAGTGGCGATTAAATAAAAACCGCCACAACTGATCAATGACGGGAATATCCCCCGCAATGCACTTTGCATATTTCCCATGCGGTAATCAACTTAATGTTCAGCCACATGTCTGAAAATCGCATACCTGTCGTGGTGGAATGGAAATCTGCTGTCAACCAAGGCAAATGTTTCTGTTGTAAAAACGACAGTATTCTTTATGATGTTCCAGCGTACGCGGTTTTACAAAGGAGCTTGTTAAAATTGAACAACAGAAAATCGTTGTCGTGGATAATGAGTTTATTTACACAAAGAAAAGAAACGTATTCGATCACACAAGTAAGGTATAAATGTCACGAACCTAAGGCATTCAAGCGCTCAGTACACGCACGCGTTTTCTCTTTCGATTCCGTAACATTCATAAACCAGAAATCAGCTCAAGGAACCAAAATAAAAAAGGTTTACTAGAATGTAACGGGAAAGCAAGTGCTTTCGACGTATAACAGTTTTCGTACTTTTGTGGTCAGTAAATACAACTGGTAGAAGTACGTATTGGGATAATTTTACAGGCTTAAATATATATTGTAAACGTACAATCGTACGCACGCACGCACGCGCGCGCGCACATACACACACACACACACATAGCGTGCGCATACGAACGCACATAAACACACATATGCATGAATCCGTGCACGCACACACACGGACATACACGTGCATACAACCATACACATCATACAACCATACACATCATACAACCATACACATCATACAACCATACACATCATACAACCATACACATCATACAACCATACACATCATACAACCATACACATCATACAACCATACACATCATACAATGATACACATTCGCACACAAGTCTTCTCGCATCCGTTCCTGCAAGCAATACAAACGCGCAGACAAAAAAGGCACGTAAATAGAGACATGCATTCACATATATACCCGCACGTGTAAATTTACTTATGTACACACGCTAGACGTCCAATTGCAACAAAACTTACACCCGTCCTCGCAGGCTATTTATTGCTAGTGGCCATTTGAGGAGTCATTTCGAGGGAAGTAGGTTGGATTCGCAGTTATCGCCAAAGGCAAAATAGGAATTTGAGTTTGAATGGTAAAGATGTCTACATTCAATGTGTACGTCCACGGAAACAACGACGTCTACACCGGTCCACAGGACATACAATATAGTCTAAAGTCCATTGGCATGCCTGGAGGCTATTCACCTTTATGCGTCAGTGATCTCGAGATATCAGTATAAAAAAACTATTGAATGTCTGACAATAAAACTAGCTACACAGCGAGTCTATTCATAGACTCTAGATACACCGATAGTCATCTTGCCAATTCTCGAATCCATATCATGTACCTACTTTACCCAGTTTCCATTTCCGGTCAGGTTGACGACCGCTCACAATGACGATAACTGCTAATACAAATAGGGAAGGTACCGCGATTTTCATTGGTTGTCTGATCTGCTGTGAATTCATATAATAACCAATTCTCAAAATTGTTCTATCTCAACTTAAACCTACATCTAGACCTACATCTAAATTAACAATTGTTTATTACATATTTGAATCTTCATTGCTGTTTATTTACTGTACACATTTTGGTGCTGACAAATTGTCAACACATTTTCCTGTGAGCAAAATTATGTTTCAAGATTTAATGTTCGATCTTTTAAAGTTAATGTAATATGACATATTTGATTACATCGCTAAACAGTGTACTTTAAAACCAATTAAAATCGTCGTATATTCCCGTTAAATGATTTTACGACAGTGGCAGCAAGCATTTCAGAGTGGTGAATTCAACTGTACAGCATTGCGGTTTATCAACCCACCTGATCAATCATTCACCATCTCAACCGGAAATGGCAACCGGAAGAAACATCAAACCGTATGGAATCAACTAGAGTTGGCTATCCGTATAACTATTATTTACGTTCTAACGAATTGTATTTCGTATGCAGTAGATACACACACATATACCCGTCTGGAATCGGTACCACAAATACACACATATGTACTGTTACTTGCTGCATGGCACTTGAATTACTCAAAGTGTATATATGCTAGTAGCGAATTGTCAACGTCAAGAGCTGCAGATGCCCCGCTTATGATCCGACACCGTCTCGATAGTTCTGCTACCGCTGCAATGATTTATGAGTGTACAATTGGCCGTACAAAAGTATAATCCCCCACTTCACAACAAGAAAGAACATCACGACATGCGCTCGTGTGTAATTGCATCGATGCACACCATTAATAATGGTATGTATTCAAACGGATCGTCTTATCCCTGTGTGATTCATGCATGCGGTAGATGGACGAATCCGAAGCATCTTAAACAACGCTTGCTCGCGCAAAGTCGTTTCGTTTCAGTCAACGGCGATGGAGACGTGTGGTTGGAAGGCGGGATTACTGCCACGTAGACCTACATTAAAGAGGTCGCTGGAAGTATACATAACAGGCCGAAACAGAGGTCGCAACGAGTGTTCAATGCATACGTGTCTGTTCCACCGATGCAACACGGTAGACACGGGATATTGCTGAGTGGAAGTCGATTTACTTCTTGACAGCATGTCGAAAATATTTCAAATACGACGAGAAGGATATTATGATCCAATAGTACAAGTATAGTACCACTAAATTCACTGCGTTTCGGATGATGTCATCATTTAGGCTGTTGATGTTCTCGATGGAATGGCATCTATAACAATGATATCGTATCTCTCTGGGAGTATTCTCAGCTTCGGGCCGTGCGAAGCTACGTGACATGAACTCCACGCCCACGTGCACCGTATTGTTCGGCATGCAACAGTATAGTACACTATTGTTCGATAGACAACCCGCTGCACGGCAGCAGATTAAAGAGTGGACAGATGAGTGTAGAACACGTTCGTTGTCGGCACCCGCCCGGCCCCAGGGCGCAGTTTGCATCGTCGGATGCCGCAGAGAACGTACGGCAGTGTTAGGTTTGGCAAGCGGAAACGACAGCTCAGCTATGGACATCCACCGCCGTTTCCCGTCACGTGATCGCAGTACTGTCACATGACGGCCACGTGACGTCCACCTCACATGACGGCGCACTTGCCCTTTAGCTTTTCGCGACGCTTCTGCGACTTGGACTTCTTGCTGTCCAGCTGCAGACTCATGGAGCGTCGCTTCTCGAGTTGCAGCAGCTCCTGGAAGAGTTCCTTCACGTTGTGGTTCGTCTTCGCCGAGGTTTCCATGAAGGCGCAGCTCCACTGCTTGGACAGCGCCGTGCCGTCCGTTGGCGACACCTCCCGCGTCGTCTCGTCGCACTTATTGCCGACGAGCATGATGGGAATGTTCTCCGTGTCGCCCTTGATGTCGCAGATCTCGGCGTAGATTGGCTTCAGCTCCTCGAGCGACTGCCGACTCATGATGGAGTAGACGAGAATGAAAGCGTGACCCTTCGAGATTGACAGGCGCTGCATCGCCGGGAACTGGTGGCTGCCCGTCGTGTCGGTGATCTGCAGAGTGCACACCTGCTTGTTGCAGCTGATCACCTGCCGGTACGTGTCCTCGATCGTCGGCACGTAGCTCTCACGGAAGGTGCCGCGCACGAAGCGCAGCACGAGGGAGCTCTTGCCGACGCCGCCCGCGCCGAACACCACCACCCGGTAGTCGTTGCTCTGCTCCGGCATCACCCGTAGGCGCACCGATCGGTCACTCTGAAACGACAAGGTTCACGGTCAGTCAACATCGACGACATGTCTGGTGCGTCCGAAAGTGCACTGTTTATATCTGTGACATATATGCAGCAACGGCTGTGGTGTGGCTGTGGTATCCCTTGGTGTGGCAGCTGTATATTTGACATATACAGCAACCGCCATGACGTGTCAATTGCGTCCCAAAGAGTAGTCCTTGTATTTAATACATATTCAGAAAAGGTAATAGGCCTCAGTGTATAGGTTTCGAAACGTGGAAATATTTGTTGTTCCTTTTCTTTGTTCTGCTACGTATCCAATTAGTGATTACACGCAGAATTGGACATACCCGATAAGAACCAAAAAATTCTTACTTTAAAAACAAAATGAAACCATGACCATATATGGCATAATGGCTATATATTCGTATATATATATATATATATATGTATATGTAAACAGAAAATGAAAGAAAGAAATTCATGTATTATATGTATTAATTATATGAATACAAACATTCACATATGCGTTACATATAATCAGTGCATAAAACCGTCTGTATTATTCAATAACATGTACATTAGTATCATCAATATCCTTACAAGTAAAATCCATAACTTCTATACGGAATGTGATAAAGTCTGTTACCAAACAATTGTACTAGATCTAACACAGCTACACACAATCACAGACATCGAGCTCATACGAAGAAGACATCAGCGAAACATTAATATAGAGATCGAGAAAGGAAGTGCACTTATAAAAAACCTCAGGAAATAAAAGAATCGATACCATCCGAAAGACAAACCACAGTATCTCAAACACTGAGAATTTCTGATGCATTGCGATGCACGTTTTTTTTAAACAGCACACATTATTTTAAACGGTCGTGCGCATTTGGCTGCAAGGTTGCCTGTGTTTTGTGGGCGCATACACGCGCAAAATCAATACTCGACTCTTACGTATGACGTAAGTTAAACAGATCAGCGCCAATGTCGAAGGTTTCCTGGGGATGAACGATAGTGCTGTATTTAACCAGACTAATTGCGCAGAGCAACGAGAGTCAATAATGATTGATTGCACGCTCATCCGTCCACTGAGAAACACACATTAGTAGGTAACAATATGTTGCCATGATGAAGGATCCGCTATCATTAGATGGAAGACATCTTTACCTGGGATACCAAAACGGATATCACCATCCGAATGCGTTGAAGAGAAATAACGCTACGTCCCGTCCACGATGATATATTTTGTCCACAACGCAAGAGCTCGATGGGCCGTCTTCTGCTCGAGACGAAGTCAATAACGGTTTTTCGTACGATTAAAGCTATTTCTGTAGTGCAACGTAACTACTTCAATGTCTTCAAGGACGCGAACCTACAATCAATGGATTCGCTTTTATTCATTCCACCGGCAAAACAACCAAACGCGCCAAGCCGCTGCCTACATACATGAACGGCGTTAGAAGAAACAGTACCATCAGTGGATCCTTATCCTCGACAGAGACGCTACTAAGCGAAAACGCTCTAGGCTTTTAGCACCCGACCGTCAAGTTGATCTTGCGGTCATCCTTATAGCTATCTATTAATTACTCCAGTGCATTCTCACTAAGCGGCTCGCTAGTTTCTTCTGAAAAAGTGTTCACATTTCGCGGGAACGTTGTACCTCCTAAATGCCATTTCTTTTGCTAGTCTCATGTCAGATGCATGTCGCAAAAAAATCGAGCCAATATTGCATCGACTACGTTACTACGTCATCTAGTATGTTACTAGGTCATCGACTACGTTACTACGTCATCTAGTATGTTACTAGGTCATCGACTACGTTACTACGTCGTGCTAGTTCGTTTGCGCAAACTCATTATTTAGTCCTCGATATATATTTGTCCTTGATGGTGAAATCATCGTAAAAACCATTACATAATTTTGACAGGGCCCATTTGAAATTCGGAGCACTTTACAATTGTAATTGTACCGTAATTACTCACGTTTTGGGCCTACTTTACAATTGTAATTGTACCGTAATTACTCACGTTTTGGGCCTACTTTGGAATATGCTCCCTCTTAATGTTAGATCAGTTGAAAATATAAAAAAAATCCGTTGTCATTTAAAAACTTTTCTTTACAACCTTGCTTATCTACCATAGCTCCCTAGCGCCTTGACCCATCTGTTGACAACTGGAATACTGCTTATGGATTTTGAGATTGACCAATCCTTTTGTTCTTATGCGCCTCTGAGCTTGGTTTCCAGGGATTTAGGCGCAATAGAAGTTATCTTATTATTATTATTAAGAAAGTGAATGTTTACTACGTATGATTGTAGTTATTACGTTGTGTGCATTCTGTACGCATGTGCGTTAGTGGACAGTGTATTTCGAGATGCTGCCCCCAATCATCCTTGCAGGGCGGCGCATGTGCAATTAGCACTTCCAGAATCCACGACTCTGCTAAGCGGAACCACTGATTGCATGCTTGTTTCAACGTAGTCATACCCACTGATTGCTTAATATTTTCAAATTTAGTGATACTCGTTGCTTGCCTACTAGTTTCAAACGTAGTGTTATTTATCGATTGCCTATTTTTAATCGTAGTGACTGATATTCCTTAGAGCTATGAACCGTTTGGCTCTATACGGTACGCGGTACTTACCGTATATATTATACGGTATACAGTACGCTATACGGTTTTTTTTCTGGTGCATATAACATACTAGAAGTGGCTTCGTAACTTCGTAATGGAAAATGTTGGCAGACGACAATTAGCGTAACATATAGACTAAATAAATCGATAATTTGATTTAAGTGCGAGAAACATTATCTTAGTTTCAATTTTCTTTCAAATTGTCTAACATATCCAATTAATTATACACAAAACAACATAGATATTGGAAATTTATTTATCGGTAGTTAAAAAGTTCTGCAAAGTGTGTGCTTGAAAGCAATCTGGTTCTCAAAATGCACAGGAAACGTATAGTTAGGCACACACCAACCGACTACCGCCGACTTGCGTTGCCAGTCGGCGCAAAAAGCAGTCGGTGCTAAACGCCAATTAGTTCCGCCGACTAGCACCGACTTCTGCCCGCATACACCAGCCAGCACACACCACCCGACTCGCGCCGACCGTCGGTGCTCGGCTTGATCCTTGTGGAAAAAATCCACTATAAATACGCGTGTTTACTACGGAGTTAACAACGTGTTTCGATACACCTACAATAAACACATGAAACATTTGTAAAAATTAGGCCAAAACGGCTATCAGAGAAACGAAACTTGTTACATAGTAAGTCTGAGCTTCGCCGTCAGCCTTCACGACGATATGGCTTGAACATTTAGTATATCCTCCAGCAAAGAAACGCATAGCGTCGAGCTATGTTTTATGACAGTAGGCAGAACGTTATATTTAGCCGTTTCAGTTAACAGTTATGTTGAAACTTGAAGTGTAATCAGTCGCACCCAACGAATTCCTCAAAAACGTTTTCCACCGCTAGCGCCGCTTTGCGGATTTTTAAGGCTTAATATATGCGCCAGTAGCGGCGCCACCAGAGGTAGCGTTTTTCACAAAACAAAATGGCGACTCCTGTCGGAAGCGTGAAACAAACTTACAAAGTCAGGTGGAAATTAGGTTTATTTGTGGCGCCTGTTTTATGAACAAGCGAAAAATATGATGATGGTCAATGGCAATATGATAAAAAAATAACCTATCACTTTCTGCAACGTTGGTTACCCGCCAGGTCAGTAAAATATTAAATTAAAAAATTAAAGCATGTGGCCCGAAAGCGAAATGGTTTGAAAACTCAAAAAAGACGCCGGGCATAGCCTTGACTTGTATCGAGGACTATCACATGATCGCGCTATGATTTTTTATTGGCCAAGTTACCGCCGACCGTCGTGTTATGACAAAAAACCTGCACACACAAGCCGACTCGTCATCGGATATGCGCCGACTTGGCACTGGATACCTCCTTTTCTAACGCCGACTGCCGATTAACGCCGACCGCCGATTCAACATTTGAATCGACGTTAGTTGGCGCTATAAGGCCGACCGTCGGGCTTAAATTCGGCACACACCAACCGACTGCCGTCGGCCGACGGATCTTACGCCGACTAGTCGGTTGGTGTGTGCCGAAAATCGGCTGGTGTGTGCCTAACATATGGTTATGTAACAGTGGCGCCCCACTGTGGCTTGGTGGGACAACACCATTGATCGACTTGTACCCTCTGCTCTTCCGGACGTACGCTTTTCGAACGGAAGGGAAGGCCAGGATGTGTTGAATGTCTTTTCGTTCGATTTATATGAGGTTTACATGGTTATGGAAGATTCAAAAGTATTGTTAGTTGGCGATGAAACACACCGTATGGAATACTGTTTTTTTTAAACCGGTTTCAAAACCGTATAAAAATACCTGTATACGGCACACAGCTCTAATATCCACTGGTGCTTATATTACCTTCAAACATTGACTGCATATTAACAGGGTGGTTTGATTTAATACTTTTACAAAATGGATCTATGAAAATTTATTTATTTCATATTCAAGCTCACGATAATTTTTTATTCGGTTTTTGTGTGTTAAATTATTAAAAGTTAAATAGCCTCTATCGCATGACCGACGCTTATCGAACACACCACAGCAGATGCTACTTGTGTGACTGTTTCATAAAACGGACGATGTTAAATGCTGAAAGTAAACAATCAAGGCAGGAATTGCAGGGCGATTATTCACTTCGCTGGCAGTGCAAAAAGCTTAGCAGTGATAGCCCAAGAAATAATCTTCTTCGTCTCATTTATTACAGCAACAGGTTTTCCTGTGACAGCCTATTCTACCAACGTCGGATTTACAACTCGCCCAAAATCCCTCGATTGAGATCGTTCTATCATCATGCGTGCCAACGGGACGAACTAGTATAAGTCACAACGTTATTTTGTAGTGTTTAGAGAATAATTCCGCATTGGATTTACAGGAAATATTATCACGTCAGCTAGCTGCCGTGAAATGCATGGCAACTTCTGCGGCTGTTGGCTTCAGCCAGCTCGCCAGAAAAT
>CM034532.1:12455731-12553231 GCA_020002185.1 Paraescarpia echinospica | reverse complement strand
TTACGAGTCGTGTATACCTTACCGATGTTTGTCAGCCAAGAAGGCAATGGCTATTAACTCGCGCAATCCAACTAGTTTATGTACCTTGATGCTGGAACAGCTGACGGAACTGAGACGAAGGGATGGAATTAAACCAGTGTTAATAATTAAACAGCAGTCTGTGGTTCGTAAACACGATTTCTGGAGTAACATGCTCTTTTGGTTGGCAACGTGGGGGTGGGTGTTGGCGGTAAAATTGCGTGTCTTCGTTTTATTTTATTGTAGACAGATTCAATTTACGTTTGTCCGTTAATCACACCACGGCATTTACACATATTAACCGCGATAACGTCTTGTATAGACCAATGTTTTTCTCCCACGTAAACAGCCTAACAATCTGCCCAGAGACAGGGCCAATGGAACCTCTGATCAGTTCACAATCATCACGCGAAATGTTATTTCCCCAACACGAAGGCGCATCGTAAATTGGAAGTCATTAGTCGGAACCGTGGTTGGATCATACCAGCTGGGCCAATCAGTGTCGACCTTGGCAGTTTCCTCCGCCTAATCATACTCATCCAACATAATAACGTCACGAATGGTGTGACATCTCGTCTATATTTATTGGTAGGTTTTGCAAAAAATGTAAACACGATCTTCCATCATGTAAAACATTAAAATAATATGTTCCTATATAACGAAATCCACTTACGCTTTTGTCTGGTGTCTGTCTGTCAAAGGATATATAGATTTTTTTTTTTCGGAATTGTATAATACAGAACATAAATGAAACACAAAGCGTATACAAACTTTACAATTCCTGGTTGGCAGCAGAGCCAAGGCTGTTACCAGTAGATATACAATGTCATATCAGGAAACAAGGAGGAATCGTGTTGTTTCATCTTCTAATTTACTTGGGTGTAACGTGGGTAGATGCGTATCAATGACTACTAATGTTTAGTGAATATGCCTTTCAAAGAAATGTCACACTATGTTTGTGAAAGGTAGAATCATATTACCGTGACATCTATGTTGATGAATGGCAATTTTCCATGATCTGTACATAGCGGCATCTATGACGTGTGTGATGAAGGTGGCGCTTCATTACCAGAGGCATGACGTATGTAGTTCAGCGTCCAAGTATTTGTGTCCGGTTAATTTGAGACTGATTGACTCTTGACCAATTGCGCCAATTAGCACGCGTCTATCGTATGAATCGATTTCGCAGCTAACATCAATTAGGTGTCATGTCGCCTAGTTGGAATGTGACAATGATGGAAGCGTCTGGTTTTAGACAACCGGCGCTAGCACTTCTTTGTAGCGCGATGGTGTGCGTCTTCAGCAAGAATAGGATGTTCGTAAGTAGTCGTCGTTCCGGCGAAGGGGTCAAATTTGCACTTTGTGTGGTGTCCCTTGCAAATGGAGTTTCCAAAATGTGCAAATTAGTCGTGCGGCAGACGTATGAGATAATGACCGTTTCTGTACTGATGTATGTTTTAGCAGTATTTCGAAGAATACTTTTCCATTTTGTTCACTGATTAAGCATCATATATTTTAAATATTTTTATTGAAGCAGATATTACTACAACATCAAAGAGTGGACTGGCTTGACTTTTGGCATCTCCCAGAGGGCGGCAGAAAATCGAAAGAGATGGCGGGAGCTGTCAAGCCATCAGTGGTGCCCCAACGACCGCCTGGTTATGGGACAACCACCACCACCAATGATACTAATAGTGGAAAGCTAATGCATACTGGATGTCCTTTTAGAAAGGACTGTGAAAACACATGAACCTATCTTGTAACTTTGAGACATCACCAACTCAGCGACACCCGATGGGTTTATCAGACCTTATTACACATTTTACGACCGACCTACATACAAAAAACAACGACACGTAGACATGACTGTTCATTATATTGCCCCTGATCCGATGGAGGTATGCTGCCTACCTTTTGCAAATTGATTAACACTCGACCTAAGTATATTGTCATAACACCACTTTAAATATATATTGTTCTCTCAAGAACCAATTGACCATACTGTCTTGGAAAAAATGGACAACGGTTGTCAACTTAGATCATTTTTATTAAGGCCACAAGTATACGGGACTCAGGCGACTGAGTCGAGTTGCCAAAGACAAATCGCACTGCGATCGACAGCAGAAAAATTCGAAAAACAATAAGGCGAGTTTTTCTGTTCCTTTACTCGGAGTGATCCTCTCAAGCCATGGGTGGTATTGGTATGAACCGGAAGTTCACTGAATCAGTTGAACATCGCGACACGTTCTCTCCTCGTCGGTTTAAACTAAATTGTAATAACAAAGCAACTGCTGTGTATCCATCACTAGAAAATTGCGGTTTGCCCCACCTGCCACCGTTAATGCTGGTATTTACTATTGATTTTAAAAGTTTCATATACAATTCGAATTATTCGTGGGGGAAACAATAACATTGTGAAAATGCTTCGGCCTCCTTAAACATTATACGCAATTTGGCAAGCAACGTACCATGAACACATTTCTTCTAGTATAACAAATGAATACATATTAATTAAGGAGGGATATACATCATCATTTTAAACAAAGCTATTCTGACTGTTGTTGAACTTATGATTTCTGCTGTGTGTTGATGTACAAGTATGTTGTTTGCTTCAGGCCGTCACTTTGTAGCGCCATTCAGAAGCTGGCGAGTGCAAACTATCGACTAATTCGCTTCGTGTGATGATCCAGATTAGTCCGTCACTCGCTGTTTTTCGAAAATGTCACGAGTGGGCGGGCCTACAACGGGAATGAGGCCAACGATTCCTTATATGGGATTTCTCGTGAATCAAATCGACGATGTGTCATAGTAGTAACGAGGCCACCAATTCCTTTTATGGAATTTCTCGTGAATGAAATCGACGATGTGTCACAATAGTAAAAACAACATGGACACCGATTCCTCATATGGAATTTCTCGTGAATGGAAGCCGTGACATGTCACACTAGTAGCGAAGCTATTGGTTCCTTATATGGCAATTACAGTCGCGACATGTCAGTGAGCCGATGTCCCACGTAACATTCTCGTGTTGTAAACAAGACAGACACGAGTCTCGGCATCAAACGATCCAGCTTGTTTACGTGCAACAAGCGCGTCTGAAATATAACTTTGACACGCATCAGCAATGTCTACGTCGCTGCGTGTCCCGTAATGTTATTATTGGCCTACACTCGCTGCTTTATATCACACCTGGTTTCGCTCAAATTTTGTTATTTTTCATTTAAATCTTATTTGACAAAATTGGCGAACGTCTGATAGCTACCTCTGAAACAGCACCACCGCCTATCGCCGAGTTGTGTAGCGGAATAACCATAAGAAATTGGACCTGTTTATGTGATTGGCGGGGATATTAATTATTAACGACGATATGAAAGAGTTCGCCTTAAGTAATCGTATTAATATAATCACATGGTCTGACACGATGAGAGGCTTCACGGGGATTTAATAACCACAATCTCCACTGGATGTATCGTGACTATCGTGTCCTGAAGGCGCTTGTGAAACAGGTAAGAGGGTTTAGGTGTGTCAAACCAGCCACCGTTCGGCCTCTTACGTGGAAAACAGAAGAGAAGCGCAATTGCACTAAGGTGAAGCAAAAACCGAGACACCTCAGGTACGAAAAACGTCTAAAAGAATGTGGTTTACCTACCCTAAGGAGAAGGTGATTAAGATAACATAAAGTAGAATATTATTGTTTAATATATTGATTGGGTATGAACATTGATACAGACATTTCTTTTAAAGGGAGTTAATATACATTCGAAGTGTACCGTATCAAAACGTATTCATTTCCCATAAGTACTTTCTCTGCTACTTATGTCTTGCATGTTTATGCATAATTTGGGTGTTATCTGCGCAAAAAAACGATAAACAATTGTGTTTACACGAATAATTTTGGATGGATGATTAATTCTGCAGCCCGAGTATAAAGAATATTCATGCACGCGCAGTGAACCAGTTTATCTTGCAAAAGAGTTAACGTTTGTCGTTACATCTGGCAATTTGCTAAATTCAATTGGCCGTCAAGCAGCTACTGAATTTCCCAGCCGCGTGGTTTTCGAGAGAGAGCAAGGAACTACGACAGCATCAACACAAAAACACGCCCCTAACCGTATCGCGCATTCACGTGAATATTATATTAATTAATTTAATCATTAACGTTCTAGTGATAAACTACATAAATAGGGTGTACAAATGGCCAACATACTGCATATACTAAGTTGGTTTGCTTAATCACAACAATTAATTTGAATTGAGATTAGGGGAAATGAATTGAATTGATGCGGCACATTTAATGGGAGTTCCCGCGCACATGTGGTGCACGGTCACAGGTCATAAAACACGTTCAGACACCCGCTCAGTCTACACGGAATGGTGAGACGTGTTGTTTTGAACGTGTTCCGATCCCCTGAGACCCCCCGTGCGACATGGCCGCCTTCGCTAACGAATTAATTCAGTTTACATTACGAATGCATGAGACGTCGCGATGCCGTTTGTAGCAGAGCTTGTAGGTGAGGCCACGACCCACAGTAACGAGTCCAACGCCTCCGTACGGTGGCAGGAACATTAGTACACCGTCATTAAGATGTCAACAGTAAACCACGCCCGATGGACAGAGTCTACATATGTAAGAGGATCCGGGAAATTAGACGGCCGTGTATGGTATCAAACAAAGGTATCCAATTAAAACAAGAGAAGAGAAGGTCGGCGTAGGAGTAAAGAAAGGAAGGTGGAACTGGATTCGTTATGTGTTCAAAACAATTCAGTGGGTCGCCCAAAGACAACCTGGCGAACAACCGCTCAGAAGGAAAGACAACAAATGGGTTGGAAACGTGAAATGAAACCAAATGGGCAGCAAGATATATGCAGCATCTTGCGAGTGTGCTCTATCCGTATTTGCATAAAAGGAGCGTTTGACGTAACTCCTATCTACTACCTTCTCGGCGCTACAGGCAGTCAGACAAACAGTTTCTTCTTAACATCTTAACAAAGTCTAAACGTCCACCAAGACCGTGCCAGGTATACGTATTGCTTCTAAGGTGATTTGTGCTAGTAATAGGTTTGACTTGAAATCAGGGAGTGGATCACTTCTAATTGACATTTAGCATGGTGTCCATAACTAAACAATGGCAAGAACTTACACATGAAAGGTACACTTTTGAAATCCCTGTTCTGACATTTATTTATTATGATTCCTAACCAGGGATATAGCTCAAGGAACATTGGATATTTCAAACAGTTTGATCAAGCCACGTCTTTCTTGTAGCGAACGACCACTGGGAATAAATTACACCCGTTCTTCAGCGTGCTCCGTTAAGGTTGTTGTCCGTTGCTTCGACTTGACGATCTCACCCAGAAAGACGACTGCACCTACAGCCCCTAGTGCGCACCACGGTAAGTGGGGTAAGACCACATTAAGGATTCGTCCGCCATTACCCACCGAAAGAGTGCCCTTGAAAATACCGTTTTGGTGGCATGTGTGAATTTTGTTCGAGCACTTTGGCATGGCACATGTCAGTCCAGTGAATACTAAATGTACTACTACATTATATCTTTCACGAGGTAGCAATAAACACACGCTAGTCGCTCGCGTATTCGCACAGTGGCTATTTTGCAGAACGTACCAATATTTCAAAATCCGTCACCAGATTGGGGCGAAATTGAGGGGTGTCAGGTTTGGGTGGATTTTTCTGAAAACTGAGGTATGAGAATTTTACGAGTTTTCCATAGCACTTGTGTCAATGGAGGTTAAATATGCTGTGAAATTTTCAAGAAAATTGTTTGTCAAATTTAGCAGGAAATGAAGGAAACGTTATAATGGCCGCCTATGTAAAATTTAAATGTGGTCTTACCCCAAGTAGCATTATCTCGACGATGCCTCAGTAGGATGCATCCAGTTGAGCGATAATAGGGGCTACTTAGACGTGGTCCCAGTACTCCGGTACACTGATACAGCAACCACGTAAATACACCACCAGGGAATAAACTGTGACAACCTGATTGGTTTGTGTCTTAAGCTGACCTTTTGAGCTTAACTCTGATTGAAGAACACTTGAAGTAATCACGTTCGCATTTTCGAAAGACGCACCTGTATAGCTAACTAATAAAAAGAACAATGCCGATGAAAACAGTCAGTGCTGTTTTATTTGGTTTACGCGCCGCGAATAACGAAAGAAGTGTCGATAAACATAGCTTCGGGAAGATTGTGGGAAAATGTGCGCTTTCAACAAAAAAACTTGTACATGTATATATTCACAAATGCATGCACACGAACACGCAAACGCGAACACGCACGCGCACACACATACACGCACGTACGCACGCGCACACAAACACACATACACGCACGCGCACACGCGCGCACACACACGCGCAAGTACACGCACACGTACATTAACAATTTAAAACAGAAACGAGATGTGTTGAAGTCATCTAAAATGATCTACATGTATACGTATACCTCACCACATGAATGTATCTGGTGTAAGTATTAATACTGCAGCAGCTAGTCAGGCTGACTCTGCGGAGTTACCATGCGATGATGACACCGGCCGTCGTTAGAATGATTACAATCATTTGTTAGCGAGAACGCTTTGAACTGGGCTGACTTTGCCTTGCACGATTGTCCGAAGCAGCACCGAACTGACGTCACGTTGCATTCTGGGAACTTGAGTGATTACGATGTCGCATAGGAAGCACACATCAACCTCCATGCCGGCATAATTATGACAACCCAAATGTGTAATCTGTGATTTTACGCTTCAGGGATAGGCGTATTTAATTACTGTGCTTAATTACGCTGCAGAAGAAATTTTCATAAAGATGAAAAGTTCATGTTCCAGGAAAACATTACCTAAATCTATCTGCTATTGCAATATCATGTCTCCGAGCAATCCAATAAAATAATAACGGTAAACGCCTTCTGACTTCGTTGTTACGTTTGTTGTGTTTTAAAATAGGCCACCTAGAAGTACTTATGCCGTTATATAGTTTACGTCTCTTTAATGATATTCTTTACATATGCGGAGATCACATTTAGACCCTGAGTAAGCATTGTTTACGACGAGCCACAGCAACGTTGCTATACACTAACTAAGCCGCCATGAGCCGGGCGTGTCCCTTGAAGACCAAACATACCGCAAACGATCCATTTAGCGTATGACATTTGTGCCGATCGTTGAAACAGATTTATCAAGGAATACCAAATTGGCGTCTGGCTTAAATATCGAGAGACATGTTGTGCGGGATCGGAAATGACGACTGCAGAAGTTGAAATGCGGCGAGAAGAGAATGAGTGACGAGACCAGGTGATTGAAAATCAATACTTCGAGGAAAGGAAGTCGGCAAACCAGCCAATATGCTACCCGCAGATGTGGAAAGACGTTACAAGGTTTCGATAAATCGCTACCCGAAATAGCGGCAATAGAATGAAAAGATACATAAATTACACATTGATCGTTCTGGTTTATCCGTCAGCTTACCGGCTTAAATATTATTACGACCTTTTATCACGCAATATTCTTGTATATATCTGATAAATTGTAGGTTGTGTGTTTGTAATGAGAGCAAGTTAAACATTGCAATGACATCGACAGTCATCATTTTGGCGAACTGATATCATTAATGCCCCCCTCATGAGCGGCCCTATCGCCAACCAACCGTCACCTGGATGTAGCGGCCACATTTCTTTTGCATTAAGTGGATTATCACTGAAGTAACCCCGCTGGAACGGCCACGAGCACCGACCGATATTTAGGGCCAATTACTTACTAAATTTACCCAATTTACAACCAACAGCCACTTGGCGATCAAAAGCCGCTGTCTTAGATATCATGCCTAGGGGCCACTCAGTCTGACTGGGCACGAAATAGATTTCGGCTACGTTAGGTTAACAGTCTTTGTATATGTCCAGCTGGATTAGCGTTTCCATACATCCATATGAATAAATATACGTTGTGTATCATGTCCTATGTGGAATGTAGGAGACTGAGTATATGTCTGCTTGTAGAGCGGCCATCCTTCTTATACGGCCAACGTAACTTTGCAGAAGGGTGTCCACTCAAGACGGTGACTACTGTAAATACAATTTTCGTATAAACCAACAAAAGGATCCTTGATCGAGGGTTCGACATATCCGTTTGATTAATTAAATTTAATTAAACGTCCTGCTCTTTTGAAGTTACATCACAACATATTCCACTTATTCGAGGCACTACTCAGCTGTAACAATACTTAGGCCAAGTAAAAAAGAAAATAGTTTCTCGTCCCCGCCCGCTTCCTTTTTAGCTGCCGCCTCCTTTTTTTGCTATTTACTATTAACAAAATTCGTTATTTTAAACGCTTTTCATATCTGTGTATGCCTTCTATAGAGATTAAAATAGGAGCGATATTGGCTTGTTGCGTGCCCCGTGCTCCAAGGACCGCATACTCAAGTCTGGAATCGAGGCTAATCACGTGCACGAAACTATAGCGCTTGCGCGACATGTCTGCTATTGTCGGCCATCTTTAGTCCGAATATGTCGGTGTTTGTTTGCTTGCGAATTCGTAGGTCCACCGCAATATTGAAACCGTGGTATGCTAGGACGGTATTAAATGGCAAGCAGACATTCCTAGAGCTTTTCTCACAATTTGCCACACGCCCACAGGGGAATTTGATGACGGAGAAGACATCTGTTCAACAGAATGCTGTCAAACGTCACAGGTCGGTACTCACCTCAAACTGCGTGGCAGCACGCGGCCATTTGCCGAAATGCCCTGGCAACTGGCCGCGTTGCCTCGGAAATTAAGCTATTGTTCACGGTCTGGTCGTGTTATATATTATGTGCCCCCTAAAAAGTATAAAAGTCCTCAATTTGATAAAATTCGAGGCCTGTCAGTAGATTTTGCATTGACTTCGCTCAAGTCTACACGGTGGCGCTACTAGTGTAAATAATCACCGGTTAGACCCGCCACAAATATGCCAAGATATTGAAGATTACTTAAAATGACAACTTTTTTAGCAACAGTGTATAAAAGTATTACTGAAGTAGTTTAAATATGGCATGACATGCTGATTTGTGCGGTTTATTAAATTATGGTGACTGTCTAACAAGGATGTTACTAGTGACACCATGCGGAGTTGTACGAATTTTTTGTCTGTTTTAGTTTGTAATTTTCGAATGTTTCATGGAAATAAGTAACATTTTGAAATGCAAGTGCACTTTTCGTAAAATACAGCAATACGTTGCATAGCTTAAACGAAATATTTGAAATGTAGCCAGAGAGATATTGTGGATTGCAACTCCTTGGAAATCGTTCCATGATAGCCTACTGCACTGCTTAAAAACGTTTCAATGTAGGCCTACTCACCCTTTTCTTGCTTGATCATTTGTGTTGTTTTGTTCAAAATAACCTCAGCCAATTAAGATTTGTCAATTGTCAAATGGTTTTTGGAAAAGGTTGTAGTTTTAAGGTCTCATTTCTTTTATTTTGTCTTCAGGTAAAAGTGAACATTGGTAGAAGTAAGGACAAGTTGGACGTGTCGGCAAACCCGAACGAGTGTCTAGCAGACATTGTGTCAATTACCTCGTCAGTGAGATAATTGCAATACATGTCACACCCCAAAATTGAATAATTGGAATGATTCATTATTTACAAATGAATATTTATATGTTCATCACAACAAAGCTTTATGACAACGCATACAACTTTGCATCAAAGATGGTATGACTCTGCCCTCCAACTTGTCGTGGTTGAAATATTTATGTTGTGATTGGTTGTTTAACCACATAGGTTATAAACACCCAATCAATTGTAACAGAGAGATAAGTAGGCAAACCATGCCTACCACAATAACGTAAGACGGAAACTGCTTTTTTTATTGTGAACTGGCCAATTGCAATTTTTCTCCACTTTCAATTTTTATAAGTGTGAAGGATGTCTGAAATGGAGTGTCCTCTATGCTGCCCGCGTTCTCAAACCAGAAGAGAAATAAGAACTGGAGAGGAACTTGGAGGTGATGTTACACTCATGTGGCGCATGCTTCAAAGACGTCAATGATCCTGGAGAAGGGAACACATTTGACATAGTGAAGGTCAACGACAAATTAACAAGTAAAATGTCCATTGAGGCGTCGTACTATGTAACATAGCGTTACAACATCGGTTGGCCATTATCCTCTTTGTGAGGAATGTGAGGTGAAATGCAAAGTGGCCAAGAAGAAAGTGACTAGATCCTTCGCACCTCGGCAACCTGCAAGCAAATGATGTGCATGTGTACGTTTGGCAATGGATGGTTGTTTTTACAGACATGCCACATTTTGTGTTCTGAAATGCATATTTTAACTTGAAACTGTAGTATTTTTGTATTGGTTAACATGCTTGTTCCGAGCGAGTGTCGCCATTTACCAGGCTACTAAATATACCTACATTAATTAACATTTGCTTACATTTTGTAGCAAATCCGTATTAAAACTGGATATTGCCGTATTTTTAAAAATCCATAATGTATGCGGGAAATCCGTACAGTGTGGCACCTTTTGCTGTGTATTAAATACATTTAACATTGTGTTTTGTTTATTTAATCAACTTAAATTGTATTCGGTGTAACATGGGATATATAGATTCCACATAATTGTTTCTGTTTATTTGTCAATCCAGCTAAAATAATAGTAATTATAGTAACATACATCACAGCCCTGGTATGTTCCACGTTACATCGGACAAGCAACAGTGTCTTTAAATCAGTAACACTTAACATCTACGACATTGCGGCCATCTTTAAAAAATAAAAAAATATTGACAAATAGTAAATAATAAGGACCTCCCGCCTCCTTTTGAAAAAAAATCCGGACGAGAAACTATTTTCTTTTTTTACTTGGCCTTATCAGATTGACACGCCCGAGATTCGACACACCTTATCCATTCCTTCCAACAAAGAAACATCCGCGGCTTCACTAATCCGAGGTTCTGCAGGTTCCAGTAATCCGACTGTATGTAAAGTTGAAGTTCAATTCGTATAATTTCTCCTAATCCGAGTTACAACCAGTCCGAAGTTAGCATTATTTAAGGTTCACGTCAAATATTGTTCCGTCAATCGAAGTTTCCACCAATCCGAGGTTCCACACACGCTGAATGCATATTGACGATGCACAGGCAATGGGAGATCAAGTTGTGGGAAGAGAGACAATAAATTAAAAACGGAAACATTGGTTTGTCCCAAAAACCCAAATAGGACTTTGTCGAGCAAAGATTCAGATTCACGAGAAGCCGATTCTACACATAAAATGTAATGTGGTAATACTAGGTCAATATTTCTCTTTCTGCGATATAGAGCGGATCGCATGCCAGAAGACTGCACTTACGCTTTATAACTGTTCAACAAGGAAGACGGTGAGATTTTTTTCAATTTCAGTTCAGGAAAAGATGTATAGATCACAAAATCACGACCGATTTAATTGTCAACATGTAGATATTTCAAGACGTTATTGTATAGAACAACATTGTCTGCTCTATATGCAGCACTATTTCCTATCGTTAAACTGTGGTTGTACAATACTCGCAGCCAACTGCATCTACTGCATAAGCCCAGTAGTGTTTTGGCATCCATTAATTATTACGCCGTTTCCGAATGGACGCGATGCCCGTTTACAAATTGTTCCGCTGCACTGGGCGACCGTGTCTTTGACCTATACCATCTGTTGTGTGTGGGTGAACAACGTACAGAAAGCGGTGTAGTGTGTACGCTGTTGCGCAGCGCTATCGTTATGCCGTTGACTTAAAATTTTCATCATCAGCGTGGCTCCATAAACTATATTGACCATCATTCCCCCGAGACTTCAGCCGAACGGCGTGCAGAAAGAGGTTTCGGTCTTCTGCTGTTGGGGATGCCAGCTAAGCTAGGAAACTGAATATAAAATCGATGGCAGACCTTCGCCGATTTTAAGCGTGCCATGTTTGCAGAAACGGCATGCATGCGTTCGGAGATCATCGGGGTGCACGCACGTGAAATATGACATGCATTAATAAGCGTTTCTTATTTCGCGGATGTCCGTTTACAAGTACAAAGACGGCAAATAACATTACCTAAATGAATAGATAAGATACTCGCATTTCTAGTGTTTTCACGGATGTGTACTGAGTTCGTTGGACAGTAATAATTCCTTTGGTTAATATCAACAACATTAGCATTGCCACTTAATAAAATCTTCGCTACAGCAAAGCAACTGATGGGCATTTAGCTAGGAGGAGATATATCAAAACAATACATTGTGCAACAAAAATAAAGAAGAAGCATTCTGTGAATTCTTTGGCTGTCAATAACACGCCCATCGCTGATAGACGTGCGACTGAGCTCACTGCCTAAACCAATAACGACATCATTGAATTACAACCGACTCTAAATAATCGAAACGCCGGAACGGCGAATACAGTTATTCGTTTTTCGCTGAAAACGACACACTGTCGGCGACAATTAAAGAAATCGACTGAGTGCGACCGAGTAAGGAGCAGACCTTCTCCGAATATAGCGGCGCGTGCGACTACGTGAATAGCTGCGCAGTGGACCAGTTGACACCATTACCGTCTGCGTTTCCCGCCGACCTCGCAGTATCGATTTCGTACAAATATAGCGTCGCGCGCAGCTAAAAGTGAACGTAGTTAAGTCTGGTGGTTTTTTCTATGGCCGCCCGCGCGAAGCGTCCGAGGAGGATCAATGAGTAGGGAGAAACCAAAACGACGGCGACTAACGTAGACGCGCGGACGAAAGAGGACCATGACAGAATCAATTAGGCCGTGTTCACTCCGTCACTCAGACGGGTATGTCGTTGATCCTCAATGTTTTACTAATCGCCAAATGGACACTTAATCCAACAGAAGCGACTTAATTGGCCAGCTCTCTGCCTGACTAGAGGGTATATGTAGAGTCAGTGAGCGTCCCTTGTGCGAACTCTAAACGACGTCATGTGTGGGTTTGCGTGATTCGGTGAGAGATGGGTGCGCATGCATAAGCATTGTTGCAAACACGCACGCATGCAAATGCAAGCACGCACGATCACATGCTCACGCACGCACACACGCACGCACGCACACACGCTCGGGTCGCTCGCACGGATTTAACCAGACTGGGTTCAAAACTGTGTAACATCATTCTAACAAATGAGCCAACGCCAATCATTCTGACCATGTGCGTTAGGTGTGAACGCCCCTTCGTCAGTTCATGCTAAATGGATTGGTAATTTTTAGTCGTATATATATGTGTCTATCGTGGCACGGTTATAACCTATTTTAAAAAGAAAACAAAAGTGTTAAATATATCAGAAGGACAAGTTACACATAGATTAACAATTGTTGGACCGTCAATAAACCAAAAGCCTCCATGTCCAATTGCCAGTCGGTATTGGTTGTTTTGCTCTTGGCGATCTTGTTAAATCTTGTTCAGGTATTCTATCGCCGTTATGATCAACCACAACGCCAGAGTCAATATTCCACGTTCTTCATCTACACTGGTGCCACCTAGCGGTACTGGGCACAGGAAGTGACGTAACTATAGTCGTCTGCGTGTTGAATCAACCTAGGAATGAACTAATCTATACCTTTATTGATTTTTCGATCGCTCCGCCAAGTGACTGAGCATATTTCGCGAACGTGTAATTCTTCATCAATCAACCTTTCGAGTGGCCACCGCTCCAGTCACTGGAGAATTTCGGCAAATGGAAATTGTTGCTGTTGGCGACGCTAACTCAGTGCCAATCTCCAATTCAGTGGCCCTTATAACAAAGTGGAACAATCGGACAATTGAGATAGATTATTTTGATTAAGACAAAGTAGTGTCATTTCTAAATCCAGAACCTTGCAAACTATTATTGTGTACTACACATTGCATAATTGGTCCGCTTTGGACTGATAATGCCATGTTCTGTTGTATATGATTCATACACGTCAAGTCCTGTGAAATAAAACAGTAGTCATGGCAAACAAAAACCATAAATTATCAGTACAAATCGTAATCTTTGCACTTAAAAAAACAACTTTGTAAGTAAACTGAATCTCGCCGAATAACACAAGTGTTTGTGAATAAATGTTCGCGCCTGCCTGCGTGCCCTATGCGACACATAGCGCCCACGAGATCCGTAAGTAAGTTCGCGTCTGCTCATAACACGAAAATGCGTTGGTGAATGCTTGTTCCGGGGCATTGCACGAATTGTACAGGAATTCTACCAGGCCCGAAAAAGCGCGCGAACCATAAGGGAATTTGATGAGTGTGTCGGTCGGCGAATTTACCGACAAAAATATAACGAACGCTATAAATTCGTTAAAATTGTATCTCAAAACACAGGCGTAAAACCGTATGGTTTTCCTATTACGTCCGTAGTACTTGACAGGCATGATTATTTACGGATGGTCGTGACATTAAACACGCTCTTATAAAATGCTTGTACAAATTTACTAACGACAATTTGTTTGCGCAGTAACTGCCACAAGCTGATAATGTGACACACGCGCGCGCGCGCGCGCGCGCGCACACACACACACAGGCAATATCTGTTGTAGTCACGCGCCTGTAATGGTCAAAGCACTGTCGTACAAAACTAGATTTAGCATACATTTTCTGAATCATTTGATGACTGCCACCAAAAATGGATGGATGTCATCGGGCACACGGCAGTTACAAGGTAATTCGTTCGTTCCTGTGTTAACACACGTGTCCACTTTAATCGTAGACGTGGGATGAATTATCGGAACTAGTGTCTGGACATCCAGGGTTGGCAATTGGAATAATGTATGCAGACCTGCCATTTGACATTGGCCAGCATTTGGATCACTGCGTAGGCTGATAATGTCATATTAATAAAGTGCGTCTGCTTGTTGGCATTATTGCCCATGCTTGATAACCAGTGGTGACGCTTTATTATTACTTCTGCCTTGGTAGCGGTGATAATAAATCTACGAGCATGAGCTAGCATTAAAGGTTGGTTGTATGTTCCGTGGCCCGGAATGAGCCTGGGTTATAACTGTTCGTTAAATTGTTTTTCTCCAATATGAGAATATCACGACCGCTCTGAATATCATACACTTGTGCGGTTAAACCAACCGGCGTCCGTTACAAGGCCAATAACGTTGTTTATAATCTCATACAGCTGTGCGGTTAAACCAACCGACATCCGTTACATGGCCAATAACTTTGATATCATACAGCTATGCGGTTTAACCAACCGGCGTTCGTTACATGACCAATAACGTTGTTTATAATATCATACAGCTGTGCGGTTAAACCAACCGGCGTCCGTTACATGGCCAATAACGTTATTTATAATATCATACAGCTGTGCGGTTAAACCAATCGGCGTCCGTTACATGGCCAATAACGTTATTTATAATATCATACAGCTGTGCGGTTAAACCAACCGGCGTCCGTTACATGGCCAATAACGTTATTTATAATATCATACAGCTGTGCGGTTAAACCAACCGGCGTCCGTTACATGGCCAATAACTTTGTTTATAATATGAATGTTTTTATTTTTCACAGGCAAAATGTTTATGTAGCGAACAATGTTTCGAGCTTATCAAACGCAAGTTAATGGTAGTATACCTTCAGCATATTTCTTCTGGTCTTAAAACATTATGTCAGCTAATACAAAACAATGATCATAAGGCCATTGTTATGGTAGACTAATCGTGATTTATTTAGTTTTCGGATAATTCGACATCATTTCACTTGTTCCCTGTTGTCTAAACCACCACATAATAGTAGCCAGACCAGGATCTTGAGATAGAACGCGTAAAGGTAGAAAGGGTGAAGGTTAGTTCATGTAGAGCGCGGTGTCCAGTCATTAGTTCATGTAGAGCGCGGTGTCCAGTCATTAGTTCATGTAGAGCGCGGTGTCCAGTCATTAGTTCATGTAGAGCGCGGTGTCCAGTCATTAGGACTGCTATAATCACTTTAGACATGTTCATCAGAACACCGTTTCGAATTCTGTTGGAAGCATTCAGCCACGCTGCAATTACTGCGCTCATTTATGCAGCTGTCGTGCCTAAATATCAGTAGCAATTAGTTTAGAATGACAATAAAATGAATATAAACCCAGCTTGGTGCACTTGGCGTTTCTACTTTAGTAGTTGCCCTGTGTGTCATTTCATTATTCGTAATTCTCACGTGGCACTACGCATTCGTCACACTTATGTCATAGCCAGACGCAGAGGTTGCCTGGAGGTGCGCCGACTTCTCTACTCTGCCCGCGTTTAACATTTTCTTTCTCGCGAACAAAGGTTACACGAACAAAGGTTACACGAACAGCTAAATTAGATTTGTCTCAATAAAACAATTCCACAAGGTGGTGGTTTTGGAATTAGCCATAAAGGTCTTTTCTGGTGAAAATGTCAATGCATTTCTCTGTTGGCCAGTCGCTACAATATAATACGGTTGTGCCCTTTTATTTACTGATACGAAGGGGAATTAAAGAAGAATTTTAATGACGTAATACCTGACATGGCAGATAGTTAGGAGCAGACTGAGATGGGCAGGACACCAACTTAAATGGGTGAGGGGGATTGACAGAGAGCACAGAAAACAGAGGATAGTGGTACAATGAGATATGTGAGACCAAGATTAGAAAGTAGAAACGGTACAACGAAAGGGTAGTGGTGACAAGACAAGAGTGCGAGAGAGAGAGATAGAGAGGGAGAGAGAGAGAGATAGAGAGAGAGAGAGAGAGAGAGAGAGAGAGAGAGAGAGAGAGAGAGAGAGAGAGAGAGAGAGAGAGAGAGAGAGAGAGAGAGACAGACAGACAGACAGACAGACAGACAGACAGACAGAGCCAGAGAGACAGAGACAGAGACAGAGAGACAGAGATTCGTGATTGATGCAGACGACTCGTTTAAAATGCAGAACAAATTAAGTGGCGTGGCCACCACCATGCAAAGGGCGAAGAAGAAGTTACAATTCTGACTTAATACAACGGCCTGAACGTTGGCTGTTTCGTCCATCTCGAATATCAACCATTTCTCATATTTACAATGTCCTCGCCACTGACGTTTGTGTTGTACCACACTCGGCCGTGTCAGCCACGGTTCGTTTTGCCGTCGCAGAAACATCCGCCCATTAGATATCGCCAGAAACGTCACGCTATCAAATCACATCCCGCTAACTTAATATTGATAAAGTGTCGACGGTAGTGTACGTGGGTGGACGTGTCCTCGGGCGAACCTAAAGAGCGCGTCGTGTTTCATTAGCGACGTCCGCGGACGCCGTTGGCTGTGTTGCCATTGCAAATGCCGAAATCCACAATGGCCGCCGCCGTCGCCGCCGCAGACGACCAGCGTGAAACCACTTCCGTTGGTCAGCGCAGGGAACGACGCCGCAGCTGCACAGATCGATACGGTGAAACAGCGAACGGTTGGCGCGGTAATTGCACCACGGATACGTCGTTGGTGTTGATAAATCGACGCGAAATACGAACCAGACACGAAATTGCAACACATCGATATTAATACCTTGAGATATGCGACTTCGTATGCGATATTTTTTGGACGCTTTGTCTTGCGACGTAATCGGAACGGACACATTCTGCAGTCTGACATGAAATGTCGTCGGCACGTGGATGTGATAACATTCACCTAAAAGCGAGTTTTTAACCTGGTATGGCGAAGACACGCCAAGACGATGCTGCCGTCTGTCAACTTACAACACAATACCGTCTAATACTCCGGAAATGGTGTTAGTGGTTGACGTTGCAGTTGTTCATTGCTTTCCTCTCAGCATTTCGTGAACAATGTACACATGGTTAGTTACGCACATCCGCTGAACACACAGCTTTATAAATAAAATTATAATCCCAGGAATTCGATTGCTTTGATAGATGCTCGGGTGGCTTTAGCGTAGGATTCATATTACTTCTGCACAGCAGTATTTAGCGGGCATTGAGCCATAGCCTTCCACTGGCACAAAAAAAAATGTCCTCCATATCCTGTTGCGCCGCTACATATCAGCATAGAAAACTAAGGGGTGACTAAGCTGCCTCTTTCTGATAATCCTAGATACAGGGATCTTATACCACTATATTTTTAATACGTTGACCTACGGTGATGATTCAAGGATGTCGAGTCGTATCAAGCCGTACTTAAAACAGGTAACTTTTGATACAAAATAATACGTATATATATTGGCTGTTGATTTTGTTTTAACACAGTGTTTGTCCTTCCTTAAATCCCATCCCGCTGAATAAAAGGCGATATCGTCATAACCACGGAGGATTGAACTTTGTCCTAGTTTCCCCATCAATCAATGAGATACTTTGCCCTTAGAACTTCACTCATGAACCAATGAGATGCATTGAACTTTGTTCCAGTTAACGCATCAAACAATCAGCTGCGTGGTTAGACATGTTTTGGTGATATCCGGGAAAGAAATATATATGGCAACTGTACGTCAGATACACAAGTCATACTGCAACTCACGTATATATCGATGATGTGCAGTTTATTTGACAACGAAACTAATAATATAATTTATTATAGCATCCACTTGTATTATTTCCGGTGACGCAAGCGGCTTGGCTGGCTAGTGATAGGACACGATTATTCTCCTGGATGTCATCCAAGGATTGATGATGCAGCCACAAATCACTGAATAATTGTTGTAATAGTATGGTGCTGAAACTACAGAAATACCTCAATGTAGTAAATTGGCAGAACCATCTAGCGGCTATCAAGCAGCTAATTCAATGGTGGACATTGAGCGAGAGCGCCTGAGCAAATGCAATGGAAAGAGCAACCTACGGAGTTAATTGGTTTTGTACGATGGCAAACGCGTAGAGGAAGACACCATTGCGCATCCTCCATCAAATATCCGATGGGCCCCCGAGGCAGAGCCCTAATTGTCGCGACGACCAACATAAACGACTCGGAAGTGCCATTTAATCTCGAGTGGTATCGATAAAATCAAACATGCACAAGAGTGAACGGAATGAAACCAGGATAAGTGTTTGTTGCTTTTTCGACTTAAATGTCAGGCAAAAGAAACGCATACAGGAATAGCGTGATACAGTATGAAAGGTGACAACATTGTATTTTAAACGCGTTTGTTGCCCCTCGGGTCGGTGGTTGACACTGGTTTGTCAAAGGGGCGTTATGATTATACATTTGATTTTTGCTCCTCTCATGTAAAATACATTTTGTGAACAAACAAGCTTACCTGGTGTCCACTACAATATGCTGGCTAATGCAAACAATTAATAATTATAGGCCCTTTTGTTTGTTGTTACAGGGTAAAAAAGAGTCCATATGTATATAAATACTCTGGCTTTGTAAGAGTATTTCCTCCTGCAGCCGGCGTCCACTCGTCTCTTTCTATGTTCATTCGCTTTCCTTGACCATTGGCCACTGTTCTACCTACTGGCGATATATTAAAAACAGTAAACACAACTATAGTTATTTACAGTTATTTATATAAATGTTTGTTATGTTTTTCGGAGAGCCTTCCTCAGTGCGATTGGGAGTGGACTGTACTGAGACGGTGGATTTTGCTGAAACGCTGACTCGGACATTTGGGCCATGCGATATACAAGACTGAACTGTCGGAGAATAGAAGCTGAACAGCGTTGTCTGATTAACAAGATTTAACAAGATTTAACAAGATTGCCATCCAGAGAATTAACTCTAGATGGCAGGTGGACAAGGAAGCCCTTTGGCTTATCGAGAGTCCAACCCTTTTATCTACATATATCCAGCCCTTCTGAGGTATGTGTCGATTTTATTTTTAAACATATTCACACTACTAGCACCCACACAATCATCAGATAATTTGTTCCATTCATTCACAGACCTTTGTGAAAATGAGAACTTTCTCATGTCTAATCTACACTGCTCCTTTACTAATAGTCTTTCTATCTTTCTTAACTGAAAAAAACATATTTCTATCAATATTTTCATAACCATTCAATATTTTAAACACTTCTATCTGATCTCCTCTCAATCTCCTGGTCTCTAGTGTTGTTAAACCACATTCTTTTAGGCGTTTTTCATAACTAAGATCCCTCAGTTTTTGTATCATTTTAGTCGCTCTCCTCTGTACTCTTTCTAGCATATCTATGTCCTTCTTGCGGTATGGCCTCCATGCTTGTATACAATATTCTAAATGAGGCCTAACTATTGTTTTGTACAGCGGTATTATTAGTTCTTTTTCTTTATATGCTATATTTCGCCTAATCAATCCAAGGATTTGATTTCCCTTTGAAGCTGCAATTCCACACTGCTCTGAAACCTTCAAGTCAGCACTAATTGTCAGCCCTAAGTCTTTTTCTTTTACAGTAGTACTTAGTACAGTTCCCCCCATTGTATATTCTACATATTCGTTCCCATGTCCTGTGTGAAGGCATTTACATTTCCCAAAATTGAACAACATTTGCCACTTTTCAGACCATTTGATCAACCTGTCAAGATCATCTTGTAAATGCTGTCTATCCCCATCACTTTTAATCCTTCTAAACACTTTTGTATCATCTGCAAATTTCAACACCTTGCTAGCTATATTATCGTCCAAATCGTTTATATATATTAAGAATAATATAGGTCCCAGTACTGATCCCTGTGGAACCCCACTCAAAACTGATTTCCAGTTTGAAGCCTCCCCATCAACAACTACCTGTTGTCTTCTGTCAATCAGCCATTTTTCTATCCAGTTAATTATACCATTTCCTATGCCATGGGCTTTTAGTTTAAGCAGTAATCTCTGATGTGGCACTTTTGTCGAAAGCTTTTTTGAAAATCTAAGTAGATGATATCTACTGGTGATCCATCATCTACCCACTTAGTGATATCTTCCAAAAAACATAACATATTTGTTAAGCATGACCTCGCTTTTAGAAACCCATGTTGAGATGGGTTTATCAAGTTATGTTTAACAAGAAAATCCACCATGTGATCTTTAATTAGTCTTTCTAATAATTTACAAATCACTGATGTTAAACTCACTGATCTATAGTTCTCTGACTTGTTTCTCGAACCTTTTTTAAATAACGGTATAATGTTTGCTTCTTTCCATTCTAAAGGAACCACTCCCTCTTCTAATGACAAGTTGAAAACTGTTGCAAGCGGTATGCTAATTTGTTCTACAATTTCCACTAGTAGTTTGGGTGGAATACCATCCACTCCAGGTGATTTATTTTCCTTCTTAGCCCTAATTTTCTTAGCTACCATTTCTGGGGTTACAATTAACTGTCTTAAATAGTCTGATTCTGCCCCCTTGAACTTAGCCTCTGGTGCTGGCAGTGAACTAGTGTCTTCTCTGGTAAACACTGAACTAAAATACTCATTTAGGTCTTCTGCCATTAAGAATCCTTCTGATATTATATTTCCAGCACTATCTTCTAGAGGACCGACCTTATCCTGAACTTTCTGTTTGCTTCGAACATATGCATAAAAACTCTTGCTGTCATGTTTTATATTACAAGCTAATTTATGTTCATAACTTCTCTTTGAATTTCTAATTTCAGCTGTAGCTTGGTTTAGTGCTTCTTTATAAATGTTGTAGTCTTCGTCATTGCCAGTACGTCTATATGACTTCCACATCATTTGTTTATACTTAATTTTTCTAATGGCTTCTTTCGATAAGCATTTCTTTCTGGTCCGTTTCCCTTGTTTTTTGAAAGGAACAAATTTATCTACGATGCACTCTATTTCATTCTTTAAGATATTCCAGCATTCTGTTGCTGTCTTATTCTTCAGTGTATTATTCCAGTCTATCTTTGCTAAATATTACCGTGTATTAATGTTAATAAATGGAATAAAAACATATACTGCTTGAATTCATGTTATATTACATCCTGCTATCTATTTCCACGTCCACCAAGCCAAAAAAAATCAAAAAATTCAATGAATTAGAAATTCCACATTTTATGCTGTGTATCCGGACATTTTGGAATATGCATATTTTTGGCGCGCTTTTCGGGATGCCTTGATGTGACGTCACTTATGATTTAAACTCGCATCAGGTCGACCCTTTCCATGCATTCAGAGCATGTTTACAAGCGTCAGAATGAGTTATTGTGCAATATTCCGACGTAATACAAACACTAGTTATCATAGAGGAACAAGCAGTTATCTTACGGTTCCCCATGAATCGAATTTTATTCAAAACAACGAATGCGAATGCGCCTACAAGTGACTAGGTTTCGCCGAGCTTGGGTTCGTTTTCATAATAATTATATCGAATGCAACCAACGGGAGATAATCTACACCAATAAACATACATAGCATACATATATTGTATCAAGCTACAGAAAGTAACGTGCATAATCTCATAATATTACTAGAATATCGATATATGAAGCAGGAGTTGTACAATTTATCATAACAACTTAAATCAGTCATCGAATTCCTGTTGGTGCCGCTAGCTGAGTTGGTAGACGCGTTGGTTTCTTATCATTTATTTACAATCGGGCGACGCCGGTTCAATCCTGACAGCATACAAACTATTGATTTTCTTGACACTTTTTTGTTTATGTTTTCACGAAGTAATATAAACCAAATCATTTAGTATACTATGATGCACTGTTTGTAAATATTTTTTATATTTTTGTAGTAATTATTTATTCGCCACAAAAATGAAAATATGGTCATTATATATAACGATGTTTCGCGTGTGCGCGTGCGTGCGTCCGTGCGTCCGTGCGTGTATGTGTGTAATGCACAGAGGCGGAGTAATAAGTTCGATCGGACTCAGTCGAAAAAGTTATCTGGCCTACTTACTCCGATATGAACGACACCTTCGCATACAGGAGCCTTAATTTCTCCGTCGATTATAGATAGGAACGATTTTTCGTGAAATGGCCAAAACGGTCACAAAAACAACATGTTGAGTGAACTTTAAGGCTTTGTCAGGCTGAGTTACCTGCGCGTGCTGCTACCGGTGAGATCGGAAGTGTGGCGATCGACGCTCTCCTGAAACATGGTCAATGCAATATTGATGGGATCTGTGCTGATCGAAGGTGGCCCGGTGCAGCGAATCTGTGTCAGTAATCAATATTTCATTGACCACCTACTGGTAAACAACGCAGTTCAAAGATTGTCCAGCACTAATTATTATGTTTTGACAGCTCAGCGAAACGGGTTTACACGAGTGGAGCATGGACAATCATGATCGGAGCAGGGACGACTTTTTAAGGGGGACGTACATACCAACATGTATAAATAGAACCCCGCTTTTCCAAAAGGGGTCATCGGACGAGTCTGGTGCATCTCACTCATCGTGATTTTTCATTAATTTGATTCTTGATTTTCGTCTCAGATAATGATGTGCAGGGTGCGACGGGAATCAGCAGTTAAGTTGCTATTTCGTCGGACGGGAATAGCCGGAAACGTTTATATGCATGAACAACTACTATAATACCATACCATGTGCGGACGTAACATTTTTACAAGTTACACCGACAAAGCAAATTCGGCAATTATTTACGACGTAAACTACCTGGTCTGCTTTTCCGGCTCACAGTCTAGAGTATACCTCATCAAAAGTGGCATAATCAGCTGAGAACTTATTACTAAACATGCTAAACGACCGTTTTGGTTGTGCAACCACTGACTGTCGGTTAACGTTAAGGCAGACTTGGCCCTAAAGCTATATTAGTGTAATTTCAATATGTAATTGCTTGAAAAGAAATACGTCAACAAAGCGGTCAACTTGAAAATGTTATCAAAATGTCATAAAGAGATCAATAAATATGTCGTGCCCATAAGACATTTTTGTAATGGTGTTGTTCTGATCTTGTTTCCCAATCTCTCAGGGTAGAGCCTGGCTTTGATTCCGATCCTTGATTTCTCCTTTTTTTTCTTTTCCCTCCTTCATCTTGCACTGCTCTCTCCACCAACCCGCTCAATTCCCTTTTATCTTTTGATCTCATCTCCATCCCACTCCCGATCCTTCCAAATCCCTCTTTACGCAGTTCTCCCACTGCAGTCAAGATCGTCCTCGCCTCCTTTTCCCTTCCATTCTCCGGGCGTATATCATGTATAACATTAAAGAAATAGGTAGAATTTTAAGGGGTGGCAGTTTGCCTCAGAGTCAGAAATCAATCGGAAAGTATACGTACTTGTTTGCATAATTTAAATAACTCCTGATGGAGATTCTCAGTCTTATTTGTTCACTTAAAAGGAGGCATTTGTAACAGAAAGTCTGCTGTGTTGAACGGCAAATTTTCGGCATTGCGGTTAATTCAATCCGCCTAGGCATTATTGCCAATAAAGTTCGTCGTATCTTCCTAATTGTGATGTTACTAAGGGATTACTAAACACCGTGGGCGGGCAATATACTTTCAACATAGTTATTATAATCTTAAGAATATCATATTAACTAATAATTTTTAAAACTAGAAATCGACAGCTTTATTTTAAAGTAAAAACAGCTCGCCACCTAGCGGGTCTCATAGAGGCATTCGCCGCCGCCATCTATTTGTACCGCCGCACAAGTTAGTAGCAGAGTAGCAATGGATCCGTTGTAGTTCTGCGCCGGGCAACAAGTATTCGTGCCCACACACGCTCTGACTGACAGTTATCGGATGCCATTCGTGTGTCCGGCGAATGATCTATTCTAAGTGCGTTCGTAGACGGCAATTAATGAGGTATACGACTTCAATGGCGGTTTCAGCGGACGTCGGTCATGTGAATGAATACTCGGTAGGTGGCACGCCAGGTTTTTTGGGTACGGATTTAGGTTTCAATGGGTGACAATGTCAGTCAGTCAGTCAGTCAGTCAGTCAGACAGACAGACAGACAGACTGTCAGTTAGCCTCCGCTAGTCCATTCTTCTAATATTCTCTCTCCCTCTTCCTGCTTTCACGTTCTCGTTCTCTCACTCTACCCCGCGCTGCCCCCCCCTCTCTCTCTCACACTCTCTCTTTCCTTTCTCCCCTCTTTCCCCCCCCTCCCTCTCTCTCCCTCCTCCTCTCTCTCTCTCTCCTCCTCTCCTCTCTCCTCTCTATCTCTCTCTCTCTCTCTCTCTCTCTCTCTCCCTCTCTCTCTCTCCTCTTCCTCACCCCTCTCTATCCTCTCCCCCTCTCTCTCTCTCTCTATCTCTATCTCTATCTCTCTCTCTCTCTCTCTCTCTCTCTCTCTCTCTCTCTCTCTCTCTCTCTCTCTCTCTCTCTCTCTCTCTCACTTTCACTATACATTATCTCTAGGCACCAGCGACCTACCTTTGACCTAACCATAATTCATGTCAATTCCCAACAGACTGTAGGCTCCACCAACCAACCTTTCGCCTAACAGTAATCCTTGTCCACTTAGTCCTTACATTGCTCTACGCACCTGCAACTAACATTCAACCTAACTTTTCAGCTAAGTTAACTGTGGTTCAGAGTTGACGCATGGAGTCACCATTCCAATCGCGTAAGACAACTACGGATACGAAGAAACAAAGACATCTGCATGGACAAGACCAATTTGTGAAAGCTAATTTAATTACATGTGCCACACGCTACCACCTCTCCGTACACAAGAAGGAGACCATGTTTCACTCGAACCAATACGACTGAACTTTCCTGACAATACCTTTAGGGCTTATGATACAGCTAGTTTTCCCATTGGCGACCATGTTAACGTTTTGTCTGATTATAAGAAAACGTGACCTACCCAAATTTTTAAACTTCTCACCTGCTGTTATCATCATCTATTTGACATGCTGGTCGAGTTTAGTCAAAAATCTAATATTTCTAGCTCTCGTAAAATATGCGACACCCGTCAATATTTACGAATGCCGGCAAGCATTACCCCGCCAAAGGGTCAAACAGGCAAATTGCTGCCAAATATCCTTCCGCGTATTCAAATCATCTAGAAATCCGCCATTTTACAGTCAACACCTTCTACAATCACACCTGAAAATCTGAATACTCAAATGCCTAAATGCAGGTAAATTTGGTAAATAATCATTTCTAAAAAATACACTGCACTTTTTTTCATCTAACTGTATCATGAGCCCATTTAACGACTCAGGGGACACCTTTTCACGTCGACCGAGTCAATGACTGCGAAGCACGTCTGCCGCGCAGGCAGCAATCCCGGTAAAGCCTTCGCGCGATTCCGCGTGCGCGGCGTTCACTTGAAAACTTCAGATAGAAGCCGCTCCAGACAGGGCACTGACAATAAATCTATCAAATTCCCCAGTAGTAGCTAAAGTTTCCCGATTATTTCCCATCGGCTGCATAATTGATGACAGCAACCTCAATCAACGCTCGATTGGAAATAACGCTGCAAATGAGTTTATTCGTATACGCATATATTGGACACGTATTGATTGGCATGCCGTCGTCGAGGCAAGTGCTCTCACACGTACAATATCATCAGACGGAAGCTTGGCATCGCTTCAGGTAATAATCGTAGCTATCTGGCTGTTTCACAGGATGTATGTCTTACAGAAATGTGAATTTGTGTGCATTAAACCAACAAAATGGATATACAATCAAAACTATTTCAGGTTTTGATAAGGCCGACCGAATGGAAACCTGTAAAATGCGATAATGATTAGAAAGTTAGGATGAACGTAAGTCCTGCCAACAACAATTAGTTTACATTAATGCCAACGACGAAGGACTAGATGTGAATAACAAAAATGGTTTATAAACATCATGGTATCCACGAAGACAAGCATCATGGGAACTAAGACGGATGCCAACACTGACTCGTCTTTTAAATGAGGGCTTCAACGTAAAGCTGGTGAGTTGACGGTGACATTTATTTAGAATGAGCTGTGACGTCATTTCTCGGTGGTAATTAGAAGAAGGATAGTCATCAATGATCGTTGATGTGACGATAATGTTGGTGGTTGTGGCGGCAGTGGTGGCAGTGGTGGTGATGGTGATGGTGATGGTGATGGTAATAGTAGCGGTGTTGATGACAACGATGATGACGATCGAACAATTACGATGATGGCGATGGTGATGATGGCGACGACGACAGTGATGATGGCGACGACGACAGTGATGATGACGACGACGACAGTGATGATGGCGACGACGACAGTGATGATGACGATGACGACAATGATGATGACGACGACGACAATGATGATGACGACGACGACAGTGATGATGGCGACGACGACAGTGATGATGACGATGACGACAGTGATGATGGCGATGACGACAATGATGATGACGACGACGACAGTGATGATGACGATGACGACAGTGATGATGGCGACGACGACGACAGTGATGATGACGATGACGACAGTGATGATGGCGACGACGACAGTGATGATGACGATGACGACAGTGATGATGGCGACGATGACAGTGATGATGACGATGACGACAATGATGATGGCGACGACGACAGTGATGATGACGACGACGACAGTGATGATGGCGACGACGACAGTGATGATGACGACGACGACAATGATGATGACGACGATACTATCCTTGATGACATCGAAGACGGATATATTGATGACGACGACAATGAGGATTATGATTATGATGACGAAAATGTTATGATCATTATTTGACAATTCCACGCGAAGACAACTTAATTATTGATACCGTCCAACATTAACTTGACCACGGTGCATGCACTCGCGCATTGCAGTCGCTTCCCATGCAGCTACATCACTAGAACGCCCTCCCCGTCGTGTACCTCCAACCGCAGTTGGTTGTTAATTTTGGTAAACGAAGCACAAATAAACTGCAGCTACGGTTGGCTAGCGATACAAACAACACGACACTACATTCCGGCTAATGTCCCGTGTATGTAAAACGAACTCGTCGCTTCTCTGTTTATTTAATGTTCACAGTGCTATAATCCATATTTATGTTGAAAGAGCACTGCTCACTAAATTGTTTCACCCACAAAAACGTTCGAATTGTAAACAAGGCAGCCAGAAATTACACCAGATGTAACGGAGGCAGGCCTGGCTAACGGCAAGTTCTTGGGATTAGAAGTTGGTTCTGACAATCAATAGAGCAAGTGGGACGAAATACAACGCATTCAGCGAACTTCCTCAGAAGTAAGAACTCAGAATCAATTTATTTGACCTGTTTAAATATACTGAGCAGTGGACAGGTCCAATGGACCTGTACGGGATGGAATAAGACGTTCCCGCCCCCACAAGTTTACCACCTATGGGTAAAATACGGTGATGCTAGCACGACATCACAGGGCGGATGTTTTCCTCGACGAAGTCAACGGCCAGGGCGGAAGGGCTCCAGGGAGAAAAAGTTCAACGACCACGTGTTCGGAATCAAGGCGTGCCACATCGTCTGGTGGTTATCGGCTGTGGTCAACCAGCCTTGTATAAATCTGCCCAAGACACACCACGATCATGAAATCCAGTTCAAATCACATACCGGATCGGTTGCAGCCCGGGTCAACAATGACCGCGCATTCCGCCATATACCGGGACGGAGGTGATAAGTATGCTACCGGTGCCCCTACCGAGAAGATCCGTCGAAGAGACAATGTCACCATCGGCACATGGAACGTCAGGACACTGAGAGCTGCAGGGAAACTGAAAGAACTAACACATGTGATGGAGAGGTACCGATGGAAACTGCTTGGACTCTCCGAGATGCGTTGGAAAACTTTGACGAAATATCAACCGAAGAAGGACACAATGTCTACTTCAGTGGCAATAATGACAAACACGAACATGGCGTTGGGTTTCTTGTACACAAAGACATCGTGAACACTGTCATGGGTTGTCGCCCCGTCTCCAGCAGGCTCATCACCATCCGCCTGAGGGCAACTCCCTTCAACATCACAGTCATACAAGTTTACGCCCCAACGTATGACTATGATGACAGTGAGGTGGAAGATGTCATTGAGAAAAAATCAAAAAAAGACAATCTAATTGTACTAGGAGATTGGAATGCAAAAGTGGGAGAGGATGCGCAGACCAAATGGCAAGACACTTGCGGGCCACTCTGCAATGCTGAAACAAACGAGAGAGGACACAGGCTCTATGTTGCAGAGTTTGCATCATACAACGAACTAATACTAGCAAATACATTTGGTTAACACAAAGCATCCCGAAGGTGGACTTCGCACAGCCCAGACAGAAAACATCACAATCAGATCGACTACATCTTGGTGAAAAGGCGCTTTCGCACAGGAGTGAACATTGCCAGGACACGAAGCTTTCCACGAGTAGATATCGGAAGTGATCATGACTTGTTGATGACGACCTTCCACATTCGCCTGAAGAGGATTAGCAAGTCAACTCGCACAAGAATCAAATTTGACATCGATAAACTTAAAGATTCTGATGTAGCAGAAGCAGTCAAAGCAATAACAGGTGGGAAATTTGCACCCCTTACCATTCTGGATGACAAAGACACTGACATGAACTTACTGACCAACACCTTCACCAAAATAGTGACCGATGCAGCCAGCAAGATCCTCGGCAAACACCGTCGAACAAAGAAACAGTGGGTCACATCAGACATCCTCGATCTCTGCAACAAAAGAAGAGAACTGAGAAAGAGAAATCGTGATCCTGAAGGAGCAGCAACATACAGAAGAGTCAACAGGAAGATGAGGCAAGATATAAGAAGAGCAACAGATGACTGGCCAGCAGAAGAATGTTGTAACATTGAAGACAGTCTGAGCAAGAACAACAGCAAGAAGGCCTACCAAGTTGTGAAAGACCTGACATCAGGGATAGGTACCACCATCCAAGACAAATCAGGGAAATGCCTTACAGAAGAACGACAGATTGTCAACCGATGGACAGAATACTGTTCAGAACTGTACAACAAAAAGACCAACGGAAACCCAGCGATACTAAATTGTCCACTGACCACCGAAGAGGACGACTACCCAATGCTTCGTGAGGAAGTGGAGGCTGCAGTGAAATCTCCGTAAAAAGGAAAGTCAGCTGGAACTGATAACATACCAGCAGAACTGGTTCAAGCTTGGGGAGAAGCCTTGAAAAGTCGTCAGTGGTGCCCCAACGATCCTTACGGGTTATGAAAAAGTGAAGTGAAACATACTACGTGTCGAATAATTGAAATAATAAGTAAGGTCAGGGAGACTCCCATTAAGACATAAAATTATAATATCGCTAGAGTGGGAGCCAACCCATAAATGTAAATAGCAAAACAATTGACATCATGTGACCAGCATATTAAAAGACTTATTTGACGGTTATTTATAAATCAATATGCATGCACACACACTCATACGCACGCACGCACGCACATGTATATTTAAAAGTGTACGTACATCTTACATGCGGTTATATATGTCTAGCGTCTTAATTGTGTGTAATAATGTAGGCTTACTAGACGTGTACAGCATTATGAAGAGACTAAATAAAAAATACATTTGTAAGTACTCTTGTACTCATTGACAGAGACGTCTATATAAACACGCACTTTGAAATATGCATTATGTCAAACATATGAATTATAATCATTGCTTAAGAATGACATATATAACCATTTTTATGAGGCAGACGGATTCATAGTGAAGCAGCTTTTGATGTAGGTGGAGAAACTTATACATTTGATTACTAATAATGTTTGATGTACTGTTTATTGTCTCAACTATGTTATGTCTAATGTGTTTTTGGCATTTTCAGTTTTATTCTCGAAATGAAAAAGGTAAAAGATAAATGTAAGTTCTTATATAACGCAGTATCCAGTCCTCAGGACTGCTCAAAACGCTTTACACTTTACTCCCTGTCAGACCTGTTCAATCGAACACTATCTCGACTTCTCTGGGAAGCATTCAGCCTCCCAAAGAGAGAATAACAGATTATTTCTTTCGCGTGTGTTGTGTTGAAGTCAGAAGAGCATTGGAATGTTGTTTATCGATTTTCCAGCGACGAAATGGGGCGTAATCACTTTTGAGCGATACATGAATGTACTAATTAGCAAACAGCGAGATATCTGATTTCTGGCCTATGATTTCACGCTCAGCTGCTAGCGTGATGGAAGGTTTTCGCTGCGAAAATCATTATTGATTTAACAGTGATATGTTTAGTTATTAGAAAAACGCACGCGTCTGCCGATTGAGCCTACACGGTGGTGAGAGTTAGTAGCTGCACGTTCAAATGCCAGACTAGTATATTCATTAATCTTAATCAATTCGACCTAAAATAGTGTTTTATTTCTTTGTCCACTGGAACAATTAGTAATATCCCCGCTTGCGACTTAACGAGGTTCTAGTATTGACGTCTACGCTACGACATTTGAAAATACGACCAATAAATTCGCCAGCGTCGCTTGTTTATGACCTAGCGCAGCCGGAAGATGGCGTGCAAGCAGGCCTATTGGAAATCAGTACGATACGCAAAATATGGGAATTGCATCATGAAAACTTCGTCCAGGAGTGGGTTGTCTGGTTCTGATCAAACATGATTTTTGCGAATAAGAACTAACATAAAATCCGGTTTCTGCTCGAAAATGTACAAGAAAAAACGAAATCATTACGACGACAGTGTAGTAACGGCGCCCATTATCGTGATAATAGTACAACAACAAAGTTTGATTATCAACATGGAGACGACGGTGTTGACCCCTTGTCCACGCTAGCGTCACGGGCTCCCTAGACCTTCAAGTGTTGGCTTTATAGGCTTGTCTCAAGGCAGGCGGTGCAATAGAAGGAATGAAATGTTGGTATTTTTTTAGAGCCTCAAAGGGGTGCAATGGAGTGTTTGTGGCTCCCTTGATTACCCTATCTGGATCCGCCCATGGGCATGCACAGAAAACGGGTTCCAGAAGTATTCGTCCTGGATGATTAAGATCGCAGAAAACACGCGTAATTTTGCGAACAATGGTCTAACGTCCGATATGAATCATTAACCGGTAAACATCTTTAAACCACGAGAAATTTCGAAAACGTAAAACCGTCATACCTACCTTTCTTTCCAGAGACCACATATAAACCCCTAAAAGTATGGCGCCCGAGATACAAACCATCTAGGAAAAAGTTAACATAGATACATACATAGACACACACACACGCACACTCACACTCACACACACGCACACGCGCACGCGCACCCGCACACGCACACACAGTCACACACACACACACGCACACTCACACTCACACACACACACACACACACACACACACACACACACACACACACACACACACACACACACACACACACACACACACACACACACACACACACACACACTCACACACACACACACACACACACACACTCACACTCACACACACTCACACACACACACACTCACACACACACACACACACTCACCTACACACACAAACACACACGCACACGCGAGCGCTAGCTTGATTATAGTTAAATGATCATAATAACGTTAACGACAATGATGACCACTATCTACCCCAATGACGACGTCATGTCTTGATGACGCCAGACCACTATCTACCCTAATGACGACGTCATGTCTATCTTAAACGCAATGGTATGCATGTAATGGAAAGAAAATGGACATGGAATGGACAGGACATACCATCCAAAAGGAAACCTCCCAGGTTTACAAGGAATATTTCTGTATTGGAACTGGCACAGCATAAGGAAACAGGTACACCGTCAAAACAGTTGGAAGAGATTCGTATCCGAAGAAATGAAGAGTCGTGAAACAATCTAGAAAGAAATGTTGATAACCTAAGATTGAAAACTGATCCACACCCACCGTGGTACGCGTGTCTTCCGTGACATACCGCCTGCAAGCTGTTATCGTAAAAGACAGGACATTTGCTTCAAATAAGTCACTGCAAGTATGTTTATTGTCCAACATTGTATGCGAATGACGTCACGTGAAGTTACGGAATATCATCACAGAAAGACCGTATAGTTGTATATTTATACACAGTCACGACAAGTCGCTATAGTACCGGTGTATGTGGTTATATGCCTACTATAATGAAAATAGCCACCAACTACGTGTTATTGTGCGTGCTTACTGCATTTTAATAATGCTCAACACAGTGTCAAAATGTACGTTTTCGGCGATCTAGACTGTTGCCTTTGCCTGGAAACGAGAAACGACCCTCCTGCCTGGTACATCTGGAATCGCGAGCGAGTGCACGCGTGTGTGCACAGTATTGACGCTGGTGCTCGTAACACAAATACAAATGTGCGCTCACGTGCGCACTTTTCTCCCGCGGGACTCGACGTATAAATATGCATAGCTATACACGGGCAGCGCTGTCCTGCCGATACGGCTTATGATCGGCCGTCCGGGGATGTCGCGCTTAAAGACCAGACCTCGCTGGCGCCGGGACGTGCCGGGGGATAGCGAGGCGTAATGGCATTAAGATCGAAGTATTTACTAAACCTCCTACCAGAGGTTCGCTTGACCCTTGCTTTAGACGTCCCGTGCAGAACGACCCGCTGGTTCCGGTCCGAACGTGCAATAATACCGCCGGAATTGATCGAATTGCGGCGGGATTGAACCCGCGAGATAGGTCCAACACAGCGGTGTCCAGTTCGGGAGAAACCATCAGTGTTTGTACACAGCATTGTGAGTAAAGTGAGCGTAAAGGCCACTTACCGTCGACTCCGTCGTGTCGTTTACGTCGCCCTGAGCGGCGACCCCTCTAGCGACAATGTCTTAGATACATGCAGTCAACGGCGTACAATTTCAGCAGAGTTTATCCTTCCGAACGTCAACTGGTGCCGTGACGCTGCATCGTCGCTGCACAGTTCAAAGCCGCACACACATACAACACACAACCCGGTGTTGGTCTCTCGTCCGTGGCTCCCTCCGACCGTCGCCTCGCCCGCCTTCGGTCAACTTCATTTGCTATGCACGATCGATGCTGTTTCTAGACACGCGGGCGCTGATTGGCGCGCGTCGACCAATGAGAGCGCGCGACGGGCGTCGCTGCGGGTCTGGTAATGGCGGGGGAGAAGGATGGAAGATGGCGCAGACGGCGGCGGCGGCAGTAGCGATTCACCAGGGACGGGCTTTCCTTCTGGCGATAACAGCGGCGCGGGTGGCAGCGTGTACGGCTAATGTAGGCGATCGATACGCGATTCGCTGCCTGTTATGCTCTCTGGCTGTAAATGAATCAGCTGATGCTACCGCCAGCGTCGCTGGTTCGCGGGATGGAGCGGCGACATATGTGCACTTGTCGTTGAGGAACGCCAACAGACGATTTGTTAAACATCTCTGGTAATCACACGAACACCATAACATGCATCATTACCACGACATGTAGATGATCTTACTCTCCGGGGATATTACGACTAGCGTAAATTAATCTCTTTGAACTGTCACTGAGGACCATTTTATATTTTAATACTGTTAAGTGATGAAATTGTATTTGTGTCTTAATTGTATTTTCAATATCAACCGCGGTAATTAGCGTCAGGCGGAGACCGGCACATCGAAAACATTATTTATTGATTTTTCTAATTCCGGACAGGGGCATCCTATATGTGTCCATATAATATGCAATGACATGAGCTTAAATCTCGAGGTTTGATTGATTACCTCTAGACAAACTATTTTCTGACAGTCTCATACCAGTTTTAGACGGGTCAAATAACGCTCATATTGAAAACGAATCATGTACACTTACGTGTGCCAAGTTCCTCTATTGTCGCCCATGGACATTAGTGCACAGTATTAGAGATCCACTACCTCAAAATCCAATCAAAACGATTTACCGGCTTATTTGACGATAATATACCACTGCAATAAAGACATGAAATACATTTAGATATAAATGAGAAATCGAAACATTAAAGTTGCATTCTGAGCTAAACTACCATTGTTATCTGTTTTTAAGAAAGTGTATATACGACATGAACAATATTTACTTACTTTTTATTGTTAGTACTTACTGTATATATATAAATATATATATATAAATGCCAAAATGCATATATATATGCATTTTGGCATTTGATATGTTATTCAATAAATTATACTTCTGTCAGTGTGTCGGTCGCCAAGTCAAGTCAGGCCAGCGGAATAATAAACGTATGGCTCGTCTTTTCTGCCGTTTTATCTTACATTTGCATATTACGTACAAACGTCTAAATGGAGTCGAAGAAAGTAATTTATAGAGTGTGGTGCATGTTGAATCACTGGACATTTATACATAAAAGATGGACGATTTCAGATAGCAAGTTTAAGAGAATTTAGGTAGTTTCATTATACGAATCCCAAACTGGCTGGGCATAAGATGACCAATAAAAACACTTGCCATTCTCTTTAAAGGTGCCTCATCAATTCAACATTTTCGCTCGTCTCATTTTAAATTATTTTTGAGACCAAACCAAACCTGCACCGTATCCACTACGGCATGCTACTTTGTTTGTGCAACTTTGTGCAGTGTAACCTCACTATAAAGGTCACCCAGTGACCTGATTAGCGGGACTCATTTCCTATATTTTACTGTGTATGGAACCAATTTGAGACTATCGTAGGATGACTTTAATTGCGAGGTGGCTGTATTACCGAGGTGGCCTTAATTGCAAGATGGCTCTATTACCGATGTGACCTTAATTGCAAGATGGCTGTATTACCGAGGTGACCTTAATTGCAAGATGGCTGTATTACCGAGGTAATCGTAAAGCGAGGTTCGACTGTATGTAGTTTTTGTAAAGTCATCACACAAACTATTAGCTTATTTAATTATGGACTTCCCAGGAATTTATTCAAGTGATTTTCAAACTTGGAATTTCCATGTGGATGCGCGATACGATCACTCACGTGTTCCTGTTTTGTTGTTGTCGACTGCCTTTGCTCTCTCAAAAACCGTGTGACTCACAAATTTAATGGGTTTGAACCGTTGGAGGGTAAATGTCGACTCGGCACCTGGTTTTGGAAAGTTATCAAACATAACTGTATTTTTCTGTAAATCTTGCACCTTCTCAACCCATAGTCTTCGTCTGCAGTAAATGCCAGAGTTGATCATCATGACTCACATTAACCAATGTCTTTCATGACGGATCCTAAGGAATGATGCAAAAATGTCAATAACGTTTCCTTGATAGGCGCAATTGGTAACATTCACACAGGCTGCCATTTCCTAACGTTATCTATTAAAAGTCGCAAGTGCTTCCTGCGCGCAAAGAAACGGAGATAATTAGTTGTATTGTATTTCCGCTGTGACATTTATAACCGAATAACGGCGGCTGTGTCCGACGTTATGTTTTTCGCAATGATGCGAATTGCTAATAATTTTGTGCGCATTGCGTCATTGGTTTCCGATTACAATGACTATGAATGGTTGTCAAGAAAAAGCATAGCCAACGACGCAAATTGCATGCCTTTGGCAATAATTATGTACTCTAACGCATTAATCTACCGTCATAGGTCAAACGAAAACTCCCACACGTGCCTCCTTGATTCATTGTTCTAAATTTATTCGCACAGATTTTTAAAAAGTACAACTTGCTTTAATATTCTTACATATATGAAATTTCATCGTTTTGATCTTTAAAATTATGTCATATAATGTAAACTATCATATGTTATAAATTACTTCATAATATATAGGAAACGCGTTGATACAGTAAATAGTAATTATCCACAACGACTGAATAAATGTCGTTCTTCATAGATATGTACGCTAACTTTGAGGGCAGTCCGGCAGCATCTCCTCCCAGACATCGAGGTACACACGCTTGTTTCTTTATCAGTTCGATTACTTAGATCTGTGGCCTTTGAGCTACCAATTGGCGACACATATAAAAAACACAAAGGTAGTTAATTAGAGTGATTAACTTCCGTGTGTTCCCGATATGTTTTTCTAGCTGTTGGAGAAAGATGTTATCAGTGGGCGAATTGAGTGATGCGGGCGCCACAGTAGCTTTACGTTCGCTTTGCGTGTAGGCGATAATTGGCGAAAGTAGACATGAAATGGTCAGCTAGAATGACTTTAAGATAAACATATTGTAAGTAATTATACATAGCTGTTGCTTTTGGTTTGTTGTTCCCTGACCGGATGGAACCGTACTTCACGTAATATAGATATAAAAAATGGGCCAAGTGGCCCTGAAGTCCTTTGGACTAATACGTCTATATGTGACCCCGGCTGACCAATTGAGTGATAAGTCGGAAAAATTGTAACATTGTTTACTTACATCCTTGTAAAAGTTTGGTAGGGTGCTTTACACGGTTTCAAAAAATATGACTGCTACAAAAATTGGCAAAGTTATGGAGCATTGAACATGGTAGGGATCAAAAAGTGAAAATGAAGAAAACGGCTGTTGAAGTTTTACATTATATATGCAAATGGATTGCATGGAAATATTACATGCACATCATTCAAATGTGGCACACAGTATGTAATATGTATGTTATGTTGCAATGATACACTGGAAGTACAAATGTGCTGCTACAAAGACTTATCAAGTTATGCCAGATTATGTCTTCATGTGTAAAACTAAGAGGACAGATTATCTGAGAGCAAAAGGTAGACTCACTGTTTGACACAGTTTAAAACCTACATACAACTGTCCAGTTTAACAGGGGTCTAGTGGCTTAATGCTGTCTGTTGACACAAGCTACTGCCAGCGACCAATTACAGATTAGTCACAGGCAGAGAATCTTAGCTCCACAGCTGGGTGTAATACACAACCAGAGCCTCCACTGATTCATAGTCAAGTAGATTAGCTCAATGCACCAACTAAGACAATACACAACACTGTGAGTGACAGTGTCCAGAGTGAGGCCTATGCAGTGTCATCATTGCTGAATAGATCAATTAAACCTGCCAAGTGGGTGACATTCTGCACAAGTGTTCATTAATCCTTAGTGATTGTTCAGAACACCAGACTGACCACATACCTAAACAAAGCGAATGTAATAGGTGAAGAACAGGCAGTGTTCAAATAGGGGTATTGGTTGAATTGTATTTGTCTCGACGCAAAAGGCTTTATTGTGCCTTCATCGATTATAAGAAAGCATTTGATTTAGTAGACCGGTCCTCCCTGTGGTCTAAGATAATTTCATGCAGTATTAATGGTATTGTGTTGAAAGTTGTATACAACATGTACAAAAATGCTAAATCATGTATAAATGAGGGCCAGGCTGTGTCAGCCTTCTTCTCATGTGTAGAGGTATGGCAAGGAGAAAACTTGTGTCCTTTGTTATTTGCTATTTACCTGAATAATTTTGAACACTGTTAGTCACAATTATAACGGACTTGACATGGCAGCTGGTTAAATTTACAACAACCTTAGTGGTGATGATGTAGAAAATGTATGTTCTACTATATGCTGATGACACTAGAATGATTCAATCAAATACAGATTTCTTGCTTGTGTATAGCGGAACTATGTCAACTCTTCTAATGGTTGACATTTGGTTGTTTCAGGTGTCAACTATATTGTGAATCTGTAATTATTAGTCTATATTGATACAATTGATTTACACAGTACCATGTCTACACACGGTATGGCAAGCGTAAACAGAACAGTAGAATGCATTTGATATCAATAAAGTGTAGGATATTTCACTCTATAGTTCTCCAGAATATAAATTTTCTATGTTTGTCACCTACAGGTGACAGAATATTAATTTTCTATGTTTGTCACCTACAGGTTTCTATAGACAATACATCTTTAACCAATAGACACCACAGTCACACCATTTTATAATAATTAAATGAACATCAAAATAAACACAACTTGCAATTATAGAAAATCAATAGTTTTGAAGATACAGTTTAAAAGTGTTAGGCAACTGTTCAGTCTAACAGGGGTCAAGTGTGTCTACTCTGCCTGGGTGCTGTGACCAATTAAAGATTAGTTAAGGTCTCAATGGACTGGGCTGTAGAGATTAGTCACAGCTGTTTACTTTGTGGCACAATACACAACATCTAATGCTGGGGGTGGTCTCAAGGGCCCTTGTCAAAACCACATCACTAGATAATGTAAACCTTTTGCACTTTGGGGGCCCCTTAGGTGCCCTTAGAATGACTCAATCAAATACAGATTTCTTGTATATGGTGGCAGCACCCTAAGATATAATATGGAAAATTAGATAAAAAAAGTTGCTGAACAGTTTTTGAAAAAAAAATAGGCCAAATGTTACATTGTTACCAGTTGTTGGGTCCTTGGAGGCCCTAGGGTGCCCTTAAAATGATTCAATCAAATACAGATTTCTCGTGCATAGTGGCAGTGCCCCAAGATATGTCTATGCAAAATTAGAGAAAAAGTTGCTGAACGGTTTCTGAGATACGGCAGCTAACGGCGGACGGCGGACGGCGGACGGCGGACGCAGAGTGATGGCAATAGTCCCTTGGACCTTCGGCCAAAGGACCAAACACGGTGTTAATCACAATCCTTTGTTTCTTGCCGCCTAATATACAGACACCGTATTTTACTACGAACGTACATTTGCATATAGGGCATCCGTATTATATTAGCAAGATATGTGTTTGATGAATGCTTCCTGTATGTGTTTATGCATGAGCTGGCATTAGCTTATTCGATTATGCATGATCTTGTTATTGCGCTGCCTTCGCGTAGTTGTCAATTGCGTGTCTAGGCTACAGGCGACATCTTCGTAGTAACCTCACCAGTCTCCGCCCAGCGAAGGGCAACACCGCTCCGTGTGGACACACTGTGTTCAGTAATCTGACATTATCAACATGTCATTACGCTAATGTCAAGTTCCGCTGTGCCGATCACACAACTTCCGTCGCCGCAGATTAGAGATCGCTTCCTTGGATACAGCCACTAGCAGACATCAACAATCGAACTGCTATGTTGAACATCACCTAACTTGGTACAATAGGGTCTTTTCACTATATATTATGTTAAATGTGCCATTCGGAATCGTTGTTATTTTACTGCTATTCCCAGGCAGTGAATTGTTAACCAGCTGTACAGTGTTAGTCAGCGCGCTTGCGTGCGTGCGGGTGCGTGCGTGCGGATGCGTGCGTGCGTGTGTGTCCATGTGCGTGTGTGCATGCGTGTATGCGTATGTGCGTGCGTGTGATACTTTCGGAGACCGCTTCATATCTCGTAACAGGAATGTTTTATTGACAAGGATGTATCCAAACGTCTTAAAACTTGTGTCCAGCGCACGCAGATCGCGCTATATGCGCCACTTGCAATTCGCACATTACGTATGGCGACCAGACAATGCAGCTAGTACGTAACCAGACAATGCACCTAGTTCGTGACCTGATAACAAACGATACACGAACGCCACCGTAAATCAACGACGCGTGTTTCATATTGCAGTGAATCGTGCGATTACGCTGTGACGGCTCCACCGCTGTCTTACAGCTTTCGGAAGTCGTTCATTTGAACAACCAACCAACCGCCTGCAAATATTTTTCTCAATCTTCATTGCGTTTTGCATACCGAGATAAAATTATGCCAAACTGGAGTACAACTTGAAATAGCTCTTGAAGCCACCACTGATACAAGTGCGATTATTATACAAAAAACAATTTACTAGATTTATTTAATTTTTCACTTGAATGTGTCAAATTAGAATGTTTCCGGTTGTCAAGGACTCCATTTCAGATACAAATTCGAAAATTAATGATTCGTTGTAATTACACGTTTTATTATTTAGGCAACCGATGTCGCCAATACCAAGTCTTTTTTGTTTATTTTTGTAATTCTTTGGTGAAACTGCAATGGATATTTATGTTATGGCATTATATATAATTATACCAACACATTCTGGTCATACATTTTCGAAATACTCTTGTTTCGATTCTCATTTAGTCCAAATCCTTCGCTGGTTAGCTCTTACAGAGGCAGCTTAATTTCAACCTAATTATTAATTTCATAATTAAATTACCTCAAGTTTTTGCTTATTAATTTTTACCACAAATCCAGAATAGTTACTGTTGATTGAAATGTTTAATTGCATGGCTTCATCCATGCCGTATAATGTTTAATTGCATGGCTTCATCCATGCCGTATAATGTTTAATTGCATGGCTTCATCCATGCCGTATAATGTTTAATTGCATGGCTTCATCCATGCCGTATAATGTTTAATTGCATGGCTTCATCCATGCCGTATAATGTTTAATTGCATGGCTTCATCCATGCCGTATAATGTTTAATTGCATGGCTTCATCCATGCCGTATAATGTTTAATTGCATGGCTTCATCCATGCCGTATAATGTTTAATTGCATGGCTTCATCCATGCCGTATAATGTTTAATTGCATGGCTTCATCCATGCCGTATAATGTTTAATTGCATGGCTTCATCCATGCCGTATAATGTTTAATTGCATGGCTTCATCCATGCCGTATAATGTTTAATTGCATGGCTTCATCCATGCCGTATAATGTTTAATTGCATGGCTTCATCCATGCCGTATAATGTTTAATTGCATGGCTTCATCCATGCCGTATAATGTTTAATTGCATGGCTTCATCCATGCCGTATAATGTTTAATTGCATGGCTTCATCCATGCCGTATAATGTTTAATTGCATGGCTTCATCCATGCCGTATAATGTTTATCCATGCCGTATAATGTTTAATTGCATGGCTTCATCCATGCCGTATAATGTTTAATTGCATGGCTTCATCCATGCCGTATAATGTTTAATTGCACGGCTTCATCCATGCCGTATAATGTTTAATTGCACGGCTTCATCCATGCCGTATAATGTTTAATTGCACGGCTTCATCCATGCCGTATAATGTTTAATTGCACGGCTTCATCCATGCCGTATAATGTTTAATTGCATGGCTTCATCCATGCCGTATAATGTTTAATTGCATGGCTTCATCCATGCCGTATAATGTTTAATTGCATGGCTTCATCCATGCCGTATAATGTTTAATTGCATGGCTTCATCCATGCCGTATAATGTTTAATTGCATGGCTTCATCCATGCCGTATAATGTTTAATTGCATGGCTTCATCCATGCCGTATAATGTTTAATTGCATGGCTTCATCCATGCCGTATAATGTTTAATTGCATGGCTTCATCCATGCCGTATAATGTTTAATTGCATGGCTTCATCCATGCCGTATAATGTTTAATTGCATGGCTTCATCCATGCCGTATAATGTTTAATTGCATGGCTTCATCCATGCCGTATAATGTTTAATTGCATGGCTTCATCCATGCCGTATAATGTTTAATTGCATGGCTTCAGGGGGCAGATTCAGACTATTTAGGACAGTTAGTTGTAACCTCGGAAATGGTAGCTAAGAAAATAAGGGCTATGAAGGATAATAAATCACCTGGAGTGGACGGGATTCCGCCCAAACTACTATTGGAAATTGTAGAACAAATTATCGTACCGCTTGCAACAGTTTTCAGTTTGTCATTAGAAGAGGGAGTGGTTCCTTTAGAATGGAAAGAGGCAAACATTATACCGTTATTTAAAAAAGGTTCGAGAAACAAGTCAGAGAACTATAGACCAGTGAGTTTAACATCAGTGATTTGCAAATTATTAGAAAGACTAATTAAAGATCACATGGTGGATTTTCTTGTTAAACATAACTTGATAAACCCATCTCAACATGGGTTTTTAAAAGCGAGGTCATGCTTAACAAATATGTTATGTTTTTTGGAAGACATCACTAGGTGGGTAGATGAGGGATCACCAGTAGATATCATCTATTTAGATTTTCAAAAAGCTTTCGACAAAGTACCACATCAAAGATTACTCCTTAAGCTAAAGGCCCATGGCATAGGAAATGGTATAATAAACTGGATAGAAAAATGGCTGAATGACAGAAGACAACGTGTAGTAGTTGATGGGGAGGTTTCAAACTGGAAATCGGTATTGAGTGGGGTACCACAGGGATCAGTACTAGTATTATTCTTAATATATATCAACGATTTGGACGATGATATAACAAGCAAGGTGTTAAAATTTGCGGATGATACAAAAGTGTTTAGAAGGATTAAAAGTGATGGAGACAGACAGCATTTACAAGATGACCTTGATAGGTTGATCAAATGGTCTGAAAAGTGGCAAATGCTGTTCAATTTTGGGAAATGTAAATGCCTCCACACAGGTCATGGGAATGAAGAGGTAAAATATAAAATGGGGGGTACTGTTCTAAGTACTACTATAAAAGAAAAGGACTTGGGGTTAACCATTAGTGCTGATATGAAGGTTTCAGAGCAGTGCGGAATTGCAGCGTCAAAGGGAAATCAAATCCTTGGATTAATTAGGCGAAATATGGCGTATAAGAAAAAAGAATTAATAGTACCGCTGTACAAAACAATAGTGAGGCCTCATTTAGAATATTGTATACAAGCATGGAGGCCATATCGCAAGAAGGACATAGATATGCTAGAAAGAGTACAGAGGAGAGCGACTAAATGATACCAAATCTGAGGGATCTTAGTTACGAAATACACCTAAAAGAATGTGGTTTAACAACATTAGAGACCAGGAGATTAAGAGGAGATCACATAGAAGTGTTTAAAATATTGAATGGTTATGAAAATATTGATAGAAACATTTTTTTCTCAGTTAAAAAAAATAGAAGGACCAGAGGACATGAAGCTACATTAGTAAAGGAGCAGTGTAGATTAGATATAAGAAAGTTCTCATTCTCACAAAGGACTGTAAATGAATGGAACAGATTATCTCCTGATTGTGTTGGTGCTAGTAGCGTGAATATGTTTAAAAATAAAATCGACACACACCTTAAAAAGGCGGGATACATGTAGATAAAAAGTATTGGACTCTCGATAAGCCAAAAGGCTTCTTTGTCCACCTGCCATCCAGAGTAATTTTCTGGATGGCAATCTTGTTAAAAAAATATTTCATCCATGCCGTATAATGTTTAATTGCATGGCTTCATCCATGCCGTATAATGTTTAATTGCATGGCTTCATCCATGCCGTATAATGTTTAATTGCATGGCTTCATCCATGCCGTATAATGTTTAATTGCATGGCTTCATCCATGCCGTATAATGTTTAATTGCATGGCTTCATCCATGCCGTATAATGTTTAATTGCATGGCTTCATCCATGCCGTATAATGTTTAATTGCATGGCTTCATCCATGCCGTATCATGTTTAATTGCACGGCTTCATCCATGCCGTATAATGTTTAATTGTACGGCTTCATCCATGCCGTATAATGTTTAATTGTACGGCTTCATCCATGCCGTATAATGTTTAATTGTACGGCTTCATCCATGCCGTATAATGTTTAATTGCACGGCTTCATCCATGCCGTATAATGTTTAATTGCACGGCTTCATCCATGCCGTATAATGTTTAATTGCACGGCTTCATCCATGCCGTATAATGTTTAATTGCACGGCTTCATCCATGCCGTATAATGTTTAATTGCACGGCTTCATCCATGCCGTATAATGTTTAATTGCATGGCTTCATCCATGCCGTATAATGTTTAATTGCATGGCTTCATCCATGCCGTATAATGTTTAATTGCATGGCTTCATCCATGCCGTATAATGTTTAATTGCATGGCTTCATCCATGCCGTATAATGTTTAATTGCATGGCTTCATCCATGCCGTATAATGTTTAATTGCATGGCTTCATCCATGCCGTATAATGTTTAATTGCATGGCTTCATCCATGCCGTATAATGTTTAATTGCACGGCTTCATCCATGCCGTATAATGTTTAATTGCACGGCTTCATCCATGCCGTATAATGTTTAATTGCACGGCTTCATCCATGCCGTATAATGTTTAATTGCACGGCTTCATCCATGCCGTATAATGTTTAATTGCACGGCTTCATCCATGCCGTATAATGTTTAATTGCATGGCTTCATCCATGCCGTATAATGTTTAATTGCATGGCTTCATCCATGCCGTATAATGTTTAATTGCATGGCTTCATCCATGCCGTATAATGTTTAATTGCATGGCTTCATCCATGCCGTATAATGTTTAATTGCATGGCTTCATCCATGCCGTATAATGTTTAATTGCATGGCTTCATCCATGCCGTATAATGTTTAATTGCATGGCTTCATCCATGCCGTATAATGTTTAATTGCATGGCTTCATCCATGCCGTATAATGTTTAATTGCATGGCTTCATCCATGCCGTATAATGTTTAATTGCATGGCTTCATCCATGCCGTATAATGTTTAATTGCATGGCTTCATCCATGCCGTATAATGTTTAATTGCATGGCTTCATCCATGCCGTATAATGTTTAATTGCATGGCTTCATCCATGCCGTATAATGTTTAATTGCATGGCTTCATCCATGCCGTATAATGTTTAATTGCATGGCTTCATCCATGCCGTATAATGTTTAATTGCATGGCTTCATCCATGCCGTATAACGTTTAATTGCATGGCTTCATCCATGCCGTATAATGTTTAATTGCATGGCTTCATCCATGCCGTATAATGTTTAATTGCATGGCTTCATCCATGCCGTATAATGTTTAATTGCATGGCTTCATCCATGCCGTATAATGTTTTGCTAACAACTGCAATTATATTTTAATGGACATCTGAATGTTAAGTATTTGAATACATATTCAACTGCAACCGTGACAATTTCGGTGCAATTGCAGTTGTAATTGAAAGCTTACCCTTAACATTTACAATTAAATGCGTTACCCAAACGTCCAATGTTGAACGAGGTATTTCAAATGCAGCCGTAATTGTTCGAATAATTGTGCAATAATCAACACATTTGCATCTGAAGGCAATCCCAAAACATTTTCATTTGGATGCGAACATTGAACATAACATTTGTTGTTACACCTGCCTTTGCATAAATTGAAACATTTAGATATAACATGTATTAAGACGGGTCGACCTGCATTTGTTGGGTATCAGGCTGGCCGTGTGAGGAGAATATGTTGCCATCCTTAGAATACGTAGACACAGCCCTGACCGCGCACGTGTAGAGGTCTACAGCGCATGCGTTTTGATTATCCATGTTATTAAACGCCAGGCTATAAAGAGCAACTTCACGGCGTTTTTGACTGATTTACGTTGTGCGTGAAAATTGTTAAAATTCCACCCGTCAGCCGGCGCGACGAATCCAATCGTGTGACCTTTCGGTTAATGAAATCGCGGCGCGCTTTCTTATACATAAAATCACACGCAATCAACGCGGCTCGGGTCGCAAGAAGGGAGGAAGGAAGCGATCGATGATTCGTCAAGCGTGTCGTCGAAGGCCGCTCGTGTGTACAAAGTGGGACGTTTTTCCAAGCAACGTGTCGACTTCCGCTGGCACAATCGCACCGACGCATACAAAGTATTGTTACAAAATTGGCGTGTGACGTCTTTATTAACGAAGCGTCCAGCGCCAGCCCGAGGAAACATTCTCTCCATGCGCGGCCTATTCGGGAAACGAACAGTTGTATGATCTACACGATGTATCTTTTAAATTAACTGTCGATTGCTAATTCCGTCAAACTAATGAGCAAACGTGCCGTGGTTGCTGAAAGGCGTTAACATGTAACACATTCGTTCAAATCAAACACGAGGCGTGGATCCCAACACATTTATACAACTTTATCATAATTAATATGAACACCCCAAACAAAAAGGCAGTTTTCATTGGTCCATCAAACCACAAAACTGGACTCGTGAAGCGTTTGGACATTCTGTCGCATGTTTTGTTGCAATTCTGCCCCTAAGGTTTTTCTTTAAGACAAAATCATAATTCAAAGTTGTTCAAGCGAGAACTGTACGCGGGAAGGTCGATTTATTCGTATTTTGTCTTCGTACATATTGGATCCTGCAACCACTAATACGTGCATATGTGCGGCAAACTAGCAAATAGAAATTATGTAAGCACGCGCGTAGCAGAAGTGTAGCAATCAGCAAATGTACAATTTTCCATGTTCGAAAACTGTTTTTTTATGGAGCAAACCATCATAGAAAGGAAGGAGAGAGTGAGAGCGCGGTAGTATTGTGAACATCCGCGTCGCATGCCAGCGCCTTAAGCCGAGTTCAAAACTCCGGACCGCTGGCATGGTACATTTGGTATAAAAACATGGCTCTCAACATTGGGGACACTACGAATAGGTAAATATCGACAATTGTGAACGACCTTTAAGACGAGGCCACTAATGTACACCTAACTATATCTGACAGAACGCGGGACGTATATGTGTACATTTATACGACATACGCGGACGGTATTATAGCGTTTCTTCATAATTTAGACGCTCATATACGCGCCAGCTACAATCCAGGCAATAAACCGTCAACGCACATGCGCCTACGCATTTCCGGTACGTGGGTTTACCGCTGGTCAAATAACTGTGTCATTGATTACACTTCCGGTAACGGGCGAACCACTCAGATATGACGCTCACAGAAATTAAAGTTCACTACTAGTGTACAACTTTACAGGCGTGTATTAATTCTAGACGGTGCGTTGCTCTAGTTCTGAGGTGCAGTCATTTGTTTCTGCCGAAGCACTGCGCTACTTCATCAGGTGTACAATTCGACTCCCCCACCTGCGAGAATACGCGTATCAATCACACCAATACTGCTCCCTTCCAATAATTGGTTTAAGTAAAGTCGATGAATGGTTGAGTGAAGTGCGACGTAAATGTGAAGTATCGTACCCAATATCGATTATAAGAATATTATAAATTAATAAATATGCATTCTGAGCATTCGTGAACAATAGAAACAGTTTCTATTGCGATAAGCCTCGTAATAAATGTTGCACAATGAACCTGCCGTTGCCCCCACCCGCGAAGAAACAAACCATGGGTAACAGTTATCGCCGTTACATTATGTCCAACTAAACCCTTTCTCATGACCATTTAATTTCTACTGTCGCCAATTACGGCTTTGGACATACGACATAGAAGATATTAATAATGTACTGATAAATAAAACTTCGAGCTCCAATCGGCAAATGGAGCACATCATCCGTAGTCACATCATGCAAGATGTACATAAGTTTGTGTCCGGTCAGCAACATGGAGTCAAAGAGAAAGTGAAAGTCAGCTGATCCTAACACTACACGACCTTGCAGCAGCACTAAAAAGGATGACAGTTCGAGGCGGCTCTCGTGGATTTCAGCAAGTGTTTTGACAAGGTGACGCACAGGCTGCTAGCTATCAAACTATACGGCGTCTGAAACAATCTCCTCGAGGGCATTCAGAGCTTCCTCACTGGTAGAAGTCAGCAAGTATTTGTAGAAGGGCATTAATCAGCACCAGCCAGTGTCACCCCAGGTGTTCCAAAGGGAAGCGTGCTAGGACACCTCCTGTTCATTCTCTGCATCAACGACATGCCACAGAAGGTCCTTTTCACCTGACGCCTCTTAGCAGTTGACAGCCTTCTGTACAGATAACAAAGACGACAGCCAACTCCTGTAGGATAACCTCAACATACTACGAGGGTGAGAGAAGGACTGGAAGATGACATTTAATCCAAGCAAGTATGAGGTAATTGGAATCACCCGGAAGCGAAATACAATTACCTCTTCATACGCCTTGTAAAGAACGGAACGTAAATTGAGGTCAGAATAGCCGGAAATCTGACATGGATTGTCCGTATCGACGCCATCACAAATAAAGTAGACAACACCCTTGTCTTCCCAAGGAGGAACCTCCGTAGCCCATCAAAGATAAATGCACAACGGTACGAGACACTTGTTAGGCCCACCATGGAGCTCATCATAGGACCCCCACACCAGAACCAACATCCAACGGTTGGAAGCTGTCTAGCAGCCGACCGCAAGATTCGTGACTGAGGACTACAAGACTACGAGTAGTCCCACCGAAATGATCCAGTAGCTGGAAGAAGAAAAAGAAGGAGAAGACGAAGCAGATGAAATATCCCACCAATTCGGGATATGGCAATTGATGAACATATGTCCGCATGTAGGGGAGACCGGGGCAAGTTGTTACAATTTCCAGTTAAAACAACTTTTTGTGACAAGTAATTTAATTATATACAAACCCGCATACACAGACAAAATTTAAAACGACTAAATATTATTCGTTTTTAATTATTTAATAATTTAAAACGAATAATATTTATTAATATAAATAGGGCTATACTATAAATCAGAAGGTTTCTTCACGTGTAAAAAATAGGCGTTTATCCATCATATCTAAACAAATTCACCTTTTCCGGTTAATATGAACACTTTTGTCGACATATCGTTAATTTGATCCTCGCGATTTCCTTTTTTGGACAGTGTTTTCGCTGGTGGACTCCAAACGTGTACCGTTGAACGTGATTCAATAATAATATGTGTGTCATATTCTTGTAAAAACACTATAAAACGTGTCCCTGTATCTAGCTAGCACCGATGTCCCATGCTCAACGACATGGCACCTCGAATTAATCTCATGTTCTCTTCGATGCAGCTTATATTGATTTAATCTTATTAGGCCTAATGCCGATTCAATGAGGCGGGGGCGGTAGCGACGTCTGTTCCGTGTTGACAGCGTTCACCTGTCGACAGTTGTAGTGTTGTGTCCTGTGCACGCAATGAACGCGTCTTATCGGAGTTTGCTGGTTACGTTTAATATTTAATTAAACATGGAAAGTGGCGTTACATCACTCGCCGTGTGTTAGCGCCACTCCCTCGCCTCTGTCGTTCGCGTAACCTTTACTACAGTGTCGTTACACGCGTTGCCAAGGCGATACACGCGTTGCTGAAGTACGTTTTGATGGGTTCGCACGATCTTACCGTAGGTGTTAATGATCACGGCGGCGGCTCATTAACGGACGAATACTGGGGGAATATTAACACTGTGAACACTGTGAACACAGCAACATATAACGTAAGAACACTACTAAGAGATGAACAGATACAAGAACAGGAGGAAGAGCTTAGGGAAACCAGGTTGGTATGGGATGTGATCGTGATCGGAGAATTCAGAAGAAGAGAGGAATGCTTCACTACCTTACAAAGCGGCCACCTATTATATCATTCCACGGCGAACAACGGCCAAGCAGAAGTAGGCTTTATCATAAACAAGACATGGAAAGACAATAGGAAAGTTAACAGCATCAGCTCCAGAGTAGCAGAACTTGTTCTATGCACAACAAAGCGCTACAAACTGAAGGTTGTACAATTATATGTACCAACAATATCACACCCAGAAGAAGGCACAAACAACTTCTACAATGACGTGGATAGGACCTAGAAAAGCCAGCCCACTACACGACAGTGATGGGAGACTTTAATGCGCAAGTAGAGAAACGAACAAACATTTCGGAAACGGCAACAGACAAATTTGGCCTTGGTGTGAGAAATGAAAGAGGCGACCCCTTGGTAGAATGGGCAACATCAAGAAAATCATGAATACCAAGTTCTAGAAGAAAGCAGGGAGGAGATGGACGTGGAAAAGCCCAAATGAAACGAAAAACGAAATTGACTACATTCTGACAAACAGGCCATACATGGTCACTGACGTAATTGTTATCAACCAAGTCAACATCGGAAGTGACCACAGAATGGTAATCAGCAACATCAAATTGGATGTCAAGGCTGAACGGTAGAAGTAGATAAACAAGAGACCACAAATTGTAGATACCACACAAATAGGTAAAACTATCGAATTCCAACTCGAACTGCCTAATCAATTCTAGACACTACAAGAACTAGACGACGACACCGACACCATTAGCGAAAATCTCACTGAGATTATCAAACTAAGCACTAATGAAGAAACGTCGAGAAATGGTGGATAACGGCGACCGTAAAAAACAAATAGAGTACGCAGAAATATGCAAGACCATCAAAAAGAAAGCGAAGGAGGACCATCAGAAAGTACAAACAAGAGATCATACGAGAAACGATTAGGTCATCAAAGAGCCTGAAGAAAGCAAGAAGAACGCAGGCACTAGGCCGAGACAGACTGATTACACTTCTAGATAAGCAGGGTAGTGAAATACAAGACCAAGATATGATCATGGAACGAATAGAGGAATTCTACACCGAGCTATACGACAGTGAACAGAGTACCATAATTCACACCGACCCGAAAGAGGTACCAGAGGGAAGTGGAAGCTGCGCTAAGAGCTATGAAGAATGGGAAGACATCAGGCAACGACCATGTAAACATTGAAACATTAAAAGCAGGAGAAGATATAATCTCGAAGACACTGGCTAAGCTGTATACTAAATGCTTATCAGAGAAAGACGAATACCCACCGCTTGGAAGAACGCAAAGATGGTAATAAGCTTCAAGATGGGAAATAAGAAAGACTTAAAGAACTACAGACTGATATGTCTGTTATCAAACATCTACAAATTACTCACAAAGATACTACCGAATAGATTAGAGAAGACATTGGACGAAAACCAACAACGATAGCAAGCAGGATTCAGAAACAGATACTCAACGACAGACCACATACACGTCGTAAACTAACTGAAAGAGAAGTGCCGAGAATATAATATCCCGCTCTGCATCGCTCTCGTCGACTACGAGAAGGCTTTCGACTCGGTGCAAACTCAAGCAATATTGACCTCCCTTCAAGAACAGGGGATAGAAGATGTGTACATCGATCTCCTGAAAGACATATACACCAACAGCTCGGCGACAGTCCACCTACACAAAAGGAGCAACAAGATCAACATCAAGAGAGGAGTACGACATACATAGTGACACCATATCGCCCAAGCTGTTTACGGCAACACTCGAATGCATAATCCGAAGACTGACCTGGGAAACCAGAGACTTGAGAATAGACGGAGAATATCTCAGCCATCTTCGCTTCGACGACGACATACTCAAATAAATACAATATATTTGTATAGCGCCCGAATCAATCTCTCAGGCGCTTTACATGCATGTGCACATAACTATTTATAATTATATTATAGATAGAACCAAAAATCATTCTAAAATGTATACCATAAAATAATTATTAAAACATTCATTACATTATTATTAGATCTCCATGTAAACAATTATATGATAAGTATTAAACAATAGAAAAAAAACAAATAAGTGGATTGAAATGTAATAAATAATTAAAAAAAAATGATAATACTTACATAAAATATGGGTAAGTGCATTTGATAAAGTCCACGTGATCATATTACAGAAACGCTACTCTAAAAAAGGTGTGTTTTAAGAAGAATTTTGAACTGTGGCTGTGACTTTGCCACCCTGACACAGTCCGGCAGTCTGTTCCATAGACTGGCTGCAGCTACAGCAAAACGGCGATCACCGTGAGTGACCGTCTGCGAAGCCGGTACTGACAATAGCGGCAAAGACGCAGATCTCAGTTGCCGATTCGGTTGACGTCGGTTCATTAACGTCGCGAGATAACTCGGTGCCAGATCATGCATCACTGAGTACACAAGCATTTTATATGTCGGGCGCACACAAATAGGTAACCGACTGGACAGCATTCGCCAAACACCGCGACAACTTCAAGGGTAAATTTGGAACCTGCTTGAAGATACAAGTCTAAAACTCATGCGTACTTCCATGACATACGGCGCGGAAACATGGGCACTCACCATCCAGACAAAGAACAAGCTAGCAGCTGCACAAACAAAGATGGAAAGAAGAATGTTAAACATCACATATCGGGGGAGAAAAACAAACATCTGGGTTAGAGAGAAGACAAAGGTCATTGACGTGATACAACAAATCAGAAGACAGAAGTGGACCTGGGCAGGGCACATCAACAGACTGAGAGATAACCGATTGACACCACGTATCACAACCTGGAGACCTTACGAAGGGAAACGTTCTAGAGGAAGACCGGTGAGACGGTGGAGAGACGAACAAGACGAGTACCGGAAGGGCACCATCTGGCAGAGGATAGCGCAAGACGGGACACTACGGCTGCACAATGATGATGATGATTGGGGGGAATATAATTTGGATTTTCATTGAGAATTTTGTGTTAGTTCAGATCTATGACCTGTTTTTGTCTATCTGTGTGGTCCGTAATTAAAGGATACTCAGGCATGACCGGCAATACACTACGTTTATTTAAACGGTTTTGCGCTTTGATTTGTAAGGCGCATTTATGACGATGACTACATAACCAATCTAGGCGTTGGCAAAACGGCACCACTTTAGACACAAACAGCGAGTTGATGTTACTATCAAAACGTGTTGCGCAATGTTATAATCGTTGATGGCCTGTAGTAATAAATGTCACCAGAGGCCTACGTGAAGCATCCAAAAATGGGTCATATTAGACGCAGTGCATGGAGACACGACAAAGCAGACCTCAGTGGACGTTAATTGCCACTCCACGTACACCTGTTATTTTTTCTTCGCTGTGCTATTTAATCGTTGTGCGAATAACGAAGTGAACCTTCAATCGCAGTTAGCTAGCATTTTACCACCGTGCTGTTTGGAAATCAATAATTTATTTAGCCGTTCCTGACTGTGCCAATAAGCATAAAGGTTGTTGCCGAGTACAGACAAGTGCTGCTGTCTATCGTAAAACTAAATAAAATATCTGCGTTGTGGCGCCATCTAGTGGGTTAGCGAAACATTACCTTTGTACAACAACGCGATCACGCGTGCACTACTCTTACAAATGATGATAGGATTCCTTTAGCAGATTTGGCAATAGTTGTCAATCTTTCAAAATTCGAAATTAACAACACGTCCTAAGCTGCCAGAGCCGACACTTATGTGCTGTTTCCTGTAATGTATGAATCGTTATTGTTATCAACGTACATTTGATGGGTCTACCACACGTTTACATGACAGCCAGACGCGGGAAGAAACTCCAGTTGGTGAGCAGACAAGGAAACATTACTTTAGCCATTTCCAGTCTAATTGTGTGGATCGCTGTCGTCAAAGATCAAGCCCGTAGCTTGTTTATTTGTTTGTGTGAATTTCGTTTTTTTGGCCTGGAATACATTTCCAACATACATCGCTGAGGGAAGGGTAGTTTCATCGTCGAAGGAGGTAGTGTTGGTCATCATTATGAAACATTTGTCATGTCACAGTCATTTCAAACACAACTACTTCCCTTCAAGCCAAACAATTTCACTCCCAGCGAGATTATTTTGCATCAGTGGGGGGGGGTGGACGTACGCACCCATGTCCCACTACCCCTAGATATAGGGTAGGAGGGAAACAATGCTCTTAGTGAGGCAAAATGTTCACTACCATCTTAGATAATAAGTTTTAATTTGTTTGTTGGTAGCATTGTGTGCAGCCCTTGTTGTTGTTATTTTCGTATTGTGTATGTAGCTTATTATTTAAAATGATGTATTGCGAAAATTATCAAAGAGGCTTTTGCCCCCCTCAAAGACGCTTTGTTGGCTGTGCGGTGCATGTGTGTGTGCGTGTGCGTGTGCGTGTGCGTGTGCGTGTGCGTGTGCGTGTGCGTGTGCGTGTGTGTACGTGCGTGCGCGCGTGTGCGCGCGTGCCTGAGCGTGCGCTTGTGTGTGAGTGTGTGTGCATACGCGAGCGCGTGTAATGCATGCGTGCGTATTATGTGCGAGTGTTTATGTCCATGTGTGCTTGCGTGAATGTGTGTACGTACGCAGAACCTAGTATATTTGTGTACATGATTGAAATTCAATATAAACTTCCACATTATCTCTTCTGGAATATGTGGTTATGTAAAGTGGGCAGCAGCATGGTGCGCATACCTAGATGCACATCAGTAAACGCCGGAATAGACTGGCACTTTTCGCCCGACCAGACCAGACCAGACCAAACTACGTCAGGCCGACACCGACTGGAAAGTGTTAAAGTTTACGTGATTATGACGTCACGTCAGCTTCGAGTACGGCTCAGTCGGTGTTGATCGGTGCAGCAGAGTGAGTCAGGTTTGGTCTGGTCTGGTCGGGTCGGGTCTGGTCTGGTCTGGTCGGGTCGGGCGATAAGTGTCCCACCCTTTTACCGCACCTCGTCTCTAACACGACACACGGCAGTCTCAGCGGAAATGATTTCACAAATGGGTTTGTGGGCGAACTCAACGCTTCTCGCTGACGGCAAATGGAATGCGACATGTCCGATTCATGGATGGCGGCCTCCGTGAGGAAACCACATAGCTAATACGACGTCGCAATCACAGCGAGTATCGATTCGCTGATGGGCCGTTTCTTTACGCGCCCTTCGTTCACTCATAAATCTGAGAAAACGAAAACATAAATTCGGCCTAAAGGCCTTATTTAAGACAGGTGCCGAATTACTTTAAAGCATTGCTCCTCGTTTCGGTGACTGAGTTGATGCGATCGCGTAGAATGTATGGAGACTTTACGCATCTTGACTGTAGAGTCGTAAACAACAATGAGGGAATGGTTACAATAATTGCGATCGATGAATGTTCCGTCTTCTGCTTCTGACACGTGTGCGACGACTGTCTTCGCACGTGCTTATTGCAAACGAGACATGCTTGACGCAATAAATCTCGAATTCCCGTCAGTTTGCACGATGATAAGACATTTGTTTTACCGTCTCGTCATCATAATCTGTATGCAGTGCAGAACAAGAACCGTTTTCGTGTGCGGATACGGCTTTGCAGTTTTGAAGAAGCCGAGCGTGCGTGCGTGCGTGCGTGCGTACTTGTGTATATGTGTAATGTGTCTAATAGCCCTATGATATAGGGCTCTTATGATACGCTCCATTTCTGTATTATTGCCCTGGTGTGGCTTTTCCACTGATCCCTCCTGTTTCACGTGTCCAAAACTCTTCTGACCACCCACGGACCTTTCTTCTACCACCAGATGAATTTGAATTAATTATATGGACAAATGGTGTACATTCTGATGCCTCTACGCACATCCGTAAAATATCATTGCATATTCTAGACAATTCATTACCAAGTCTTTACATATGGCATTCTTACACTGCAGAGCCCCTTTATCGCATTGCGACATGGAGTGTTTACATTCAAGGTCACTATCGTATTGGTTAATCAGTTCAATACTGGCTTTATGCCATGGCAAGTCTGTGACAATAGTTCCTTTCAAACATGTGGTCTACATTTAAATCCGACGTGATTTTAAATGGAACATGGTCAGAACACAACAAATTGAATAGAATATAATAATATACCAGCACCCTCTGTCCTAATGTAACCGTGATTGAGAAAGAAACGATTCTGGAGCTAAAACCGTTTGGACTTACACTGATGTGTGGCACTCGTGCGTATGGAGCATCTATGCATATCTTAAGATTTAAATATATAGCAAACTGGAAAATATCGATGATTATTAATTTATATTGAAAATTGAAGAGAAGAACAGTTTGTTCCATGTAACATAACTCACCTATCCATCACGTGACCTGTTGCCTAACAAAACTTCCGTCAAGCAAAAAATGGACGCCGAACACGTGGTGCGTTTCTGCATTCCGCGGCAGTTTTTGTTGAAATTCTGACCATAAAAGTGTTTCTTTATGACACAAACATAAAGCAAAGTTTTCAAAGTGACTACTGTGAGCGGGAATGTTTCATTTATGAGATATCATACAGCAATATACCGATATGAACATTGTGTAAAAGGTAAAGCTTGACGGAGATCACAAACAAAATATTGAATGTGACGTAGGTAAACGGCTATATATATATATATATATATATATATAATCGTTGATGGCCTTTAGTAATAAATGTCACCAAAGGTATATAATAAGCATGTTCGCGTATCAAACGATGTAAGATTCGCTTATGCCATTTCAATGATCTGCTTCAAACGTTCGTGCCATTCGACGCGGTTGAGAGCACGTAGCTTTCTGATGTCCACAGAACTGCGCAGTTGCAAGCTAACTTTGTTCATGTCCCCGTTCAGCATCGTTGGCAATGTCACCCGAGGTCACCCACGAAAGCCGCCCCTGTCCGGCTTGAAGTATTCGTCAACGGCAAGCTGGGCAGGGACGTTTGTTGGCAAACGTAGCACGTGTCCGAAGAGTCGCCACCGGGCTTTTCTGACTAACCGGCTGATCCGCTCGCACTGCCATCGACGATATAATGTTTCTGTATTCATCTTCTGTGGGTAATGAACAGCGATTATCTTACGCAAATGGCGGCGATGGTATGAATCCAGTCGGTTTAACTCCGTCTGAGTCAGACCCCAGGTGCCCATTTTGTAGGTCAGCACTGTCAAAACGAATGATGCATAAAGGCGGAGCCGTAGCTTCAAATTGATCTGATTTCGCCTGAACCAGACTGTCTACAGTTTCCGAAATGCTACATTTGCGAGCTGTTTACGGCGTGAGACATCCTCTGCGTCTCCCAGTAGTGAGCCTAGTTTCTTTTTCATCCGCCACTCCTCAGATATTCGTTTGGTGTGTCTCTGGACAGATGTTCTTTCGGTTTTGGATTTGTTGATGGTGAAGAACCATTCTGCCAAGCTGCGTGGGGCAATTTCTGCAATTCGGTCCAGGAACATTCGGGAATAACTCAGTGTCATCTGCATATCCAATGTCAAGTGGTAGGTCGATGTCAGTGATCGGTCGTTGAGGCAGCTGTGCCCGCAGGTTTCTCAAGGCCGCCTCAAGGTAGACGATAAACAGCACTGTGCTGAGACTATCACCTTGAGGGGTGCCTATCGTATCGTTGTCACGAAAATATACACGCACGCACGCACGCACACACGCACACACGCACACACGCACACACGCACACACGCACACACGCACACACCCACACGCACACATACACACTTATATATATATGTATATATATATATATATATATGTATATGTATGTAGGTATGTATGTATATGTATAATTTATGATCAAGAGTACATATCAGATGGTTTCATAGTTCAAACTGTATTTCAAATCGGTATACTTTAACGATTCCTTTACGCGTGACCCCTTTGTGAATACCTACTATAAAGAGTTAATGTAACATAATTTAACAATAATACCTTCGAAAGCATCGATCGTGAATGGATACGACAGAGAAATTAATAGATATTGTACTCGTGTGCGGTACACTGTCTATTACAAGAACCAACTCTTTCCTGTCGATTCTGTCCTGCTGTTCTGAAAATATCGGTTCGATCACCATACCCAATTCGTGTAGAACATACCACACGTGCGTTACAGTGAGTAACTTAATATGACGATGTAACTGTACATGGATATTTTAAGCCGGTCACATCTTCAAAACTAGTTAATTGGCACGCACAAATAAAAATATGCACACCTAGCATGATAAATCAACTGTTCTCTCGTCTTCGCTTTGCAAAGTCAAAGGGAACTGCAAGAAGAGCGCCGATGTCTCCACGGAGAAGAAACACGAGGATGACTGTTCAGGTCCACTTCTGTCTTCTGATTTGTTGTATAACGTCTATGGCCTTTGTCTTCTCTCTTACCCAGATGTTTGTTTTTCTCTCCCGATATGTGATGTTTAACATACTTCTTTCCATCTCTGTTTGTGCAGCTGCTAGCTTGTTCTTTGCCTGGATGGCGAGTGCCCATGTTTCCGCGCCGTGTGCCTCTTTCCATCTTTGAATTCGCTACTAGCCGCGAGGAGCGAGCAGCAGGAGCGAGGAGCGAGTGTACGCTCCTAGTCGCTAGGGAATTTCTAAACGAACGTCACTCGCTGCGACGTTCACGTATATATTATAAAGCTAATAAAAGCTTCGAATTTATATTGCGTCAACAAATCTACTTGCAGATCTGTGTTGTTTTTATAATATTATGATATGGATATTTAAATGAGAACTTGAAATGAATAGTTTGTTTCGAAAAATTATTTTATGTAGTAAAAAAGTGAATAGTTTAGTTGGCGCTAATGCTACGTAGAATCAGTTCAGTTCAGTCAGTTCAACACTATCATTCAAGTATTTCATAAAATTGAAAGAAACTGCTAGAATTCCATGTATATATATATATATATATATATATTCATATGTACATATATATATATATATATACATATATATATATATGTATATATATGAATATATATATATAATCGTTGTCGTTGAAGTTATTCGGTACATAAGTCCGTCATGTTGCTATATATTTGTAAAAGGAAATTCAGCGAGAAGTAACTTTTGACATTGTGGGAAACCCGTTGTTCCATTGTAAGTGCATCTCCACTCGCCTCTTTATATTTTAACTTGCTGCATTAGGCCACTGATTTACCAACCGGCAGTGTATTTCCGAAAACATAAAGCTAGTCATTTAGTGTTATTTACATACGTCTTTGTTATTTAGAGTTATTTACGTACGTGCGTGTTTGTTATTTAGAGTTATTTACGTACGTGCGTGTTTGTTATTTAGAGTTATTTACGTACGTGCGTGTTTGTTATTTAGAGTTATTTACGTACGTGCGTGTTTGTTATGTTCTGCTTTTCTTGGGGTGTTTAGGACGTGAACATTTAGTGGTAACCTCCAGGTGGCACGACTGTAATGATGATAAATTATGTCCCTCTTGGTTGGAGGTGGGTGTAAGTTATTTGTGATTAATGTGCTCAGAATTTACATATTATAGATAGTCTACTCCCTAAACCGTCCCGGGTTCATTGAGTATGAGCGAACAATGACAACAATAATTTACGTTTTAAATATGTAGTTAACGTGACGATGTGTTTTATCTGTATTATTTACTAATAATATCTGGAAACCGGTTTCCCACTTTGCGAAAAATGCGCTAAACAGCGATAAAATGTAGTTTCGACCAATCTCTGTCACACAAGCTGAAGCGCTGCATCCCAAATACTGGGTAGCCGAGGCTAGAAAGTTGAATTCTTGAAACAAGATGGAGGAACGACATAAGAAGTGGGCGATGCTACAGCCCGGAACAAAGTGAATATGACAACAAGTGTAGGGTAGGAAACATGTGCATCGAGTGGGGCGATATGCAAGAAACGGAGAAAACGTTTAGAGAGCAAAAGTCGTATAATAAACTCCAAAGACGTCTTGATATAAATTATAGTCTAAATTATAGAAACACTCTCACTAATACATTATCTTTTGTATTGGCCTTAGGCGTAAGAATTGTAAGGAATAAAGTGTGGATATGACACGAAGGTTTTATCTGATTTGTAGTTATTCAAATGTATGTATCTCACAATATATACCATATATGAAAAACAACAACGGTCTATAATTTTTATAAAACGACCAACTACAGAAGAAATTATTGCAAAAGGGCAGGATATATTGTAATTGTACACTTTTCGCGTTTTTACTGTTCTACTTTTAAAATATTGCAGTCACATTTTTAATTATATTTTCTTGATCCTTTCCTTTCACACAAGTAACGAATCAAATTAATATCGACTTCGAAATGAATGCTCGTTTTGACAAATGTGTTACATAGTTTTGATGATATAATCGGACAAGCAATTAAATTAGTTTTGTCCCAGTTGAACGGAAAAGAGTGAAAATGTCGACGTGGCGTTCACGTTTGCGAGTTATCCGTCTTCGCGATCAAAATCAATAAATTCAAGAAAAGTACGCACATTTTTTTTATTAAATCGATGATACCTATTGGTTTAACTATTCACATACTACATATTTCAACGTCAACAAATGCATGATATTAATCGATAACGCAGCTTTATAGAATGAAACTCCAAAGTGCCGCCAGAGGAGTCAAATGCAAAACGAAAATGAACGTCTTGACCGTTTTCTCCGTTAGTAAGTACAGTTGACGAACATCGCCCACCGAAACGATTTAGCATTGACGTCACCGAGAAAATGGTTTATTGCTCAACAGGCGCCGAGTAGACGTGCACTTAGCTGATCGCCAAATGAATTAGAATTATCGGGAGTATAATTTGGGACATGTGGCAATTGTAGATTCGACGCAGCTGTTCAGCATGTAGATTATCCGCAAACAAGGCCGTTGTCTAACCGCACATATCCATCTATCTTGATCCAGAACAAGCTTAGTGCAGAGTAACCGAACCGCGTAAGCATATCATTGACACGCATACGGTTAATGGAACTACATTGCGCAAGATTGAGAGAAGGGTTCTCTAAACGCTTTCAGAGAAACGGAAACTAAGCAAAGCCTGTAGCAAAGAATCCTAGTTCCGCAACAGTACTTGCTTCCGATGTCCTGGCTCATGGTCATGCGCAGGTGATGGAACCTGTCGACATTAAAGCGACACTGTTGCTCTCTTCTTGTTGCCCTGTCTGTCAGAGTTGAGACTGCCCTCCATTCTGAAGCTCGATTTCTTTTTTGTTTTCCCTCAGTGATCTTGCACTGCTGTCCAGCCCATTATAGTTGACCCCCACCGCCTTCTTCGTGTCCTCTTGTTTATTCCTTATTTTTAAATATAATTCGTAGTTTCACATCTTTGTTCGTTGCTTTCCACAGCTTCTTAATCTCCGTCAACTTTTTACTCGCCCTTGACAACCTCCGCTTGATCTCTTTCGTCTCATCTCCATCCGCTTCTATCAGTGACCCCAGGTATTCAAAACTTTCCACTCGTTCTATTTCCTCGTCATCTACTGTGACTTCTGGTGGTTCTCGACATCCCTTCACATCCATAATCTTAGTCTTCTTTACGTTTAGTTTCAATCCTTTCATCTCACTGTGCTCTTTAACAGTAGTTATCAGTTTATCGAATCCTTCTTTTGTATCGGATATTAACGCTGTGTCATCTGTATATCTCAATTCATATTTCTCCTGTCCATTCACTTTCAGTCCATTAAAAAACTTGCTTCTCGTGTCAGTCTCGACCTCTCTCATGATATTCTTTGTTTATAGACTGAATAGGTGGGGGGGACAAAATGCACCCCTATCTCACTCCCTTGCCGACTGGGAACCGATCTGTGGAACGACACTCTAATCTCACTGCAGACTGCTGTCCAACATATAAATTTCGAATAAGTGATGTAATTTTCTGGTCAAATCCCATGTGCATCAAGGTTTTCCAGAGTTGTTGATGACTAACATGATCAAAATCTTTTGAATAATCTATGAAACAGATCCTAAGGTCATTGTTTAATTATCTGCATTAACAAAATATAATATTCGTTATTCTAGAACAACTATTTTGATTTAAGAATATCATTCCCGGCATAACGGAACAGGTAAAGTAGCTTTATTGGGTAAAACGATTATAAGCCCTCTTATGTGTTTCAACTTGGATGTTATGAGTCATTATTACTCACTGTCATAGTTCCGTGTAACTTCAATAAGAGAAATGATCGCTGCAGGATATTTGAATTAAAATCTGGAGTTTGTTTGTTCCACCAGGAAGGTCATTCTTGTGGGAGTGCGGTCAAACATCGTGACAAAATTGTGCTTTTCCATAACATTACAAAGGGGTATCGAGATTCCAGAAGATGTGCGCCTTCGTGGAAAGCGGGATTGACAATAGGCTGTAAAGTCTTGCGTCGCCTATGGAATTTGTTTCCATTAATATCGGTGCCTAAGGAGGCCATGGTAATAACGCCTGTGGTGACCTCTTTTTCGTAAACAAAGACGTATTAACATTCTCCTTTTAGTCCGGGCATTAACCAGTGAAGCGTGCATTAGGGTCCGCACGATGTTTTTTTTTTCATTTTTGTGACCTTCTACACCTCTAGGTCAATAATCCAACAGGTGTCACCCAGGCACCCTTGAGCCTTTTTGTATAAACCCATTAATATGCAAATTAGTCATCGCCATTAAAATAAATACTGTTTTCCTGATTATATCGAATAGTAAACATCCAAAACAATCAAAATAAGGTGTCCAAGCGAATGTTTTCATGGTCTCTTGTTATTATAACGTCAGTGAACAAATCATGATATGCAAATTTGTCACATGAATATGCAAATTAGCCCTAACCAATATAACCTCACGCTTTTCGTGTGTATCTAAATAGGCAAGCGGTAGTTACTGCCTAATGCACCAACTTAAATGCCCCCCTCCCCGAACGTGCAAAACGCCCAAACGGTATATCATTTGAAAGCCCAAGATATCACTATCACAATGAAGTCTGTTTTAGAACTGCCAAGTGATGCAGTAAGCGTGACACCAAGGTCAAACAACGTCATCGTCAAATGAGAAATTTTCGAAATTGTGCGCTTCCGTATTAAAATTATAATGATTGTATATATACTTTATTTTAAAACAAAATGGGTATGTCATATATTTTTGGAAAGCTTATTGGCTCCCCGTCACAATGAGATACGACATGGAGCTGTTACCGGGAATAGTAAGTGTGGAGCTAAGGTCAAACAAAGTCACCGTGAAATTATGAATATTCGAACTTCTGCAATATGGCACACTTCATAAATTTATAATAACTCTGTATCTGCTTCGTTTCTATGGACATCTTATATACATTGTAAAAGAACAATTTCTTCTCGTCAAAATGTGATATGACTTGGAGGTGTTAGTTGATGGAGTTTGTGTGGAGCGACGATCAAACAGTATCACCGCCAAATGATAGATGTTCGAAATTATGCCATCCCGTATACAAAACCAATGGTGGCTTATATATGTTACCTATCTACTCGTAAATACGGGATACCAAGGGGAGCTACCAAGTGGTGCAGTAAGTGTGGAGTGAAGTTCAACCAAAGACACCATCAAATGATGAATGTTCAAAACTGCGCCATTCCGCAGACGTTGTGCAATTACAATGTTTGCATATCTACTTTGTCTACCTACACTAGACCATGTTATACCTGTATACATGTACTGTATCCTCTTCAAAATGAGGCAAGGCATAGAGTTATAAAATGGTGGTCTAAGTGAGGAGTGAAGGTTGAAAGTGAAGGTTGAAGATCACTGTCAAAAGATGCATCAACCAGCATCGCCGTCGAAAGATGCATCAACCAACATCACCACGTTTGATGCGTATGCAGACATTTTCGTTCCGCACATCATGAGGCACTTAAATCACTCCAACAATATTGGCGTCCACCGGGACACGTACCTCGCCAGTAGGATCAAATAATCTACAAGAGAGAAGCGTGGTAACGGGATTTTGAGAAAAGAAAATACATACAGGAGCTATTTGCATTTCTCTCCATTAAGGTTGCAAAGCTCCACTATCTAGGTTGAAAGGAAGTGTTTGACACTTCAGACACCCCAGCCGTCGTCACTAGGTACAACTATGACATGCTACATCCAGTAAGACCTTGAAGAACCTGGCACGCACCTGTTCAGCCTTGTGCAAAATGCTTTGTGGAAAAGGGATCAAAGCCATGCATGATTCGCAATGTGTTTCCGATCGTTAGGAGTTATGAGTTTGTCAAGTTTATATCCAGCTGCATACATTAGGATAGTTTTTTGTTAGGCAATAACGTTATTCATCATAATGGTAACGGCATCCATCATGCTCTGGTAAAAGACCTGTCACGTCATTGCCAGTTGTCAATAGCATGGGAAACCCAAATATCATACCACAAAAGAACACACACAGCATTCACACATCCGTTTGGATCTGGATTCGCGACACTACAAATCCTGGAACGCATCACCATTGCCTTCTGTAAATAGAGTTGCAGCATGTGTGGTGTCCGTCACTGAACCAATGAAAATTATATTCTGTCAAAGGTATAATATCACTAAGATATTCCAATAACCCCGGATGGTCTTTAGCAGTATTCAGAGCGCATAGCGTAACAAGATTTTATTTGGTTGATCAGTCAACTGGTTCATCAGCAGAAGCCCACTCCATATGGCTGGGGGTGGATATAGGACGTGAAGAGGCTGTCATGTGCTCAAGAACATATCAGCTAATTAATACAAATATTTTGACACAAGATTGAGTTTGTGACCCTCAAAATGATATTCAAATTCAAAATTGAGGGTGGCATCCACCATCATCTATTTTCTCATCCCATGAGTGATGAAAAAAACCCGTAGAAGAATAACATCACCTACAATCTGCGGATTGACACACTTTAAAAAATGCATGTATCTTTTGATGGTGACCTTGTTCAACCTTCACTCCACAGTTAGACCACCACTTTACAATTTCATGCCAATCTTTTTGACGGGGACACAATACGCATAGGTGTAGAAAATGGCCCACTGTAGGTAGACGAAGTAGATAATTATGTAAACATTGTAATTATACAACGTTAGCGGAATGGCGCAGTTTTGAACACTCATCATTTGGTGATGACATTCACTCTGCACTTACCGCACCACTTAATAGCTCCCCGTGATATATTGTATTTAAGGGAAGACAGTAGGCTTTCAAAATGTGTATATCACACGGTCATGATCGAGTAAGTAGGTAACGTAGATAGGCTATAAGCCACCATTGGTACAGTATAACGTTTGTGGGATGGTGCAATTTCGAACATTTATCGCTTGATGGTGACACTGTTTGGTCGCCGCTCCACACAAACTCCATCAACTGAAACCTCCAAGTGATATATAATTTTGATGTGAAGAAATTGTTCTTTCGCAATGTATGCATGTCTTTAGAAATGAAGTCGATACAGAGTTATTGTAACCTAATAACGTTCGCGGTATTACAAAAGTTCGGATATTCATAATTTCATGGTGACCTTGTTTGACCTTAACTCCACACTTACTATACAGTGTAACAGCTCCATATCGTATCCTGTTTTCACCGGGAGACAATAAGCTTTCTAAAAATATATGGCATGGCTATTTTATTGTTAATAAAAGTAGATATGCAACCATTGTAATTATAATACGTTTGCGGAAGCGGACAATTTCGAAATATTATCATTTGACGGTGACCTTGTTTGCCCTTGGAGTCACGCTAGTTCTACGATAGGCCTCGTTATGATGGAGATATCTAGGGTATACAATTTGGGTTTTTGTATGCTGAGGGGGGCATTTAAGTCTGTCCATTAAGTAGTGCATATCGCTTGCCTATTGAGGAGATATAAACGAATATCATGAAGTTATATTGGTCAGAGCTAATTTGCATATTACAATTCGAGATATTCAGAAAAGTAGTATATATTTTTAAGGCGATGATTAATTTGCATATTAATGAGTTTAAACAAAAACGCTCAAGGGTACCAGAGTGGCACCCGTCGGATTATTGACCTAGAAGGTTAGAAGGTCACAAAAATGCAAGAAAACATCGTACGGACCCTAATGCACGGTCCACCTTCAAAAGGGCGTTTGACTGCCGGATTATTTCTAATGTATTCAGACGTGAACATTATCATCAGTGTGCATACGGAGGCATTTGTTGTAATGTTAACACCGAGTTGCTGCAGCTCAGTATATCATAGTAATTACTAGTAATTTAGGAAATGTAAGCCGGGTGGTGCATGTCTACTGCGACGTGGCTTGCCATCTGTGGAAAAAAAATTTCCTAGAACCGACCTACATAATAGTTGTAGGAAATGGAGATGCTAACTAGCGGCAACTGACTGGATATAATCTGGACGACACAAGACCATGGATCAAAACACACGCATACTCACACGTATACGCACTGGAGTGAGAGAAGATTGCGGAGTTAGGAGCGTGAGTGTCTGAGTGAGTGAGTGAGTGAGCGAGTGAGTGAATGAATGAATGAGTGAGTGACTGAATGAGTGTGTGCGTGCGTGCGTGCGTGCGTGTGCGCGCGCGCATGTGTGAGAGAGACAGAGAGCAGAAAGAGAGAGAGGGGGGAGGGAGGGAAAGGGGAAGGGGGAATCAAGGGGCAGAGAAACAGGCAGACGGAGCTCCCGGATAGACAGACACCGAGATACAGAGACTATGGAAAACACGGTCTTAGAGTTAAAAACGAAACGGCGGACATGTTGCGCTACGTTTGAGCTGTCCCGTGACACTGGCGGAGACCACGAAGTGAACCATAAAACAAATTATGTTGTGAGGAAAATGTCAGTCATTTAACATCCCTTTAATTCGATTTACGACTTGAGACATCGGTTGTGTCGAAAACAAATAAACAGACACGTCGGTTTGTGTGTTGCAAGCCTTGAAATGCGCCATTAAAGGAAATAAAAATAAGGCATTAGCTAAAATCCTTTTTCCATATGTACACAAAGTTTAACATTGTATGTAACATTTGACAACATTAAACAAATACAGAAAATACATTTGTACCATAAATTCGATTTTAAGTCCGTCTGTGAAGCGATTCCCGCGGAAAATGAAATTTTAATGAGCTAGGCGATCACGTGGTATCGTGACGTCACTTATGACACACGCTCGCATCAGGCCGACCCTTTCCATGCATTCAGAGCATGTTTACAAGGATAGCTTTTGGGTCGAAACGAGCGTCAGAACAAGTTATTGTGCAATATTCCGACGTAATACAAACACTAGTCATCATAGAGGAACAAACATTTATTTTACGGTTCCACATAAATCGAATTTTATTCAAAACAACAAATGCGAATGGGCCTACAACAAGTCGACTAGGTTTCGCCGAGCTTGGGCTCGTTTTCAGAATAATTATATCGAATGCAACCAACGGGAGATAATCTACATCAATAAACATACATAGCAAACATATATTGTATCCAGCTACATAAAGTAACGTGTATAATCTCATAATAGCACTAGAATATCGATATATGAAGGAGTTGTACAATTTATCATAACAACTTAAATCAGTGAGACAGTTTCCGTTGGTCCAGCTAGCTCAGTGGGTAGGCGCGTTGGTTACTTGTCGTTTATTTTACAATCGGGCGACGCCGGCTCAATCCTGACAGCATGCAAACCTTTGATTTTCTTTACACTTTTTTGGTTTATGTTTTCCCGAAGTAATATAAACAAAATCATTTTATACTATAATGCACTGTTTGTAAATATTTTTGTAGTAATTATTTATTCACCACAAAAATGAAAATATGGTCATTATATATAACGATGTTTCTAAACTGAATTTATACAGACAGATCTCAATATGTTTTCACATATATAATTACAATATATTACCGTACAACATATTTACAATTAATAAATTATATACCCATTACATTATATTTGTTTGGATAAATAAAATTTAGAAACATCGTTATATAATTACCATATTTTCATTTTTGTGGCGAATAAATAGTTACTGCAAAAATCAAAATTATTTACAAACAGTGCATTATAGTATAAAATGATTTGGTTTATATTACTTCGTGAAAACATAAACAAAAAAGTGTATAGAAAATCAAAGGTTTGCATGCTGTCAAGATTGAACCGGCGTCGCCCGATTGTAAAACAGACGCCAAGGAACCAACGCGTTTACCAACCGAGCTATCAAGTACGGCAGAAATTCGCTGACTGATTTCAGTTGTTATGATAAATTGTACAACTCCTCCTTCATACATCGATGTTCTAGGATATTATGAGATTTTACACGTTACTTTCTGTAGCTGGATACCATATATGTTTGCTATGTATGTATATTGGTGTACATTATCTCCCGTTGGTTGCATTCGATATAATTATTCTGAAAACGAGCCCAGAGGCAGGGCCAAGCTCCGCGAAACCTAGTCGACTAGTAACCAACGCGCCTACCCACTGAGCTAGCGGGACCAACGGAAACTCTTTGACTGATTTAAGTTGTTATGATAAATTGTACAACTCCGTCATATATCGATATTCTAGTGATATTATGAGATTATACACGTTACTTTATGTAGCTGGATACAATATATGTTTGCTGTGTATGTTTATTGGTGTAGATTATCTCCCGTTGGTTGCATTCGATATCATTATTCTAAAAACGAGCCCACGCTCGGCGAAACCTAGTCGACTTGTAGGCCCATTCGCATTCGTTGTTTTAAATAAAATTCGATTCATGTGGAACCGTAAGATAACTGCTTGTTCCTCTATGATGACTAGTGTTTGTATTATTGCACAATAACTCGTTCTGACGCTCGTTTCGACCCAAAAGCTATCCTTATAAACATGCTCTGAATGCTTGGAAAGGGTCGGCCTGATGCGAGTTTGAGTCATAAGTGACGTCACATCTCGGCATCCCGAAAAGCGCGCCAAAAATATGAATATTCGAAAATGTCCGGATGCACACCATAAAATTTGGAATTTCTAATTCATTGAATTTTTTGATTTTTTTGGCTTGGTGGACGTGGAAATAGATAGCAGGATGTAATATAACATGAATTCGAGCAATAGATGTTTTTATTCCCTTTTTAAGCAATGTCACGTGTGACTGACGTAAATCACCACTGATTAACAACCGGCTAGCACGACGTGGCACGCCTACTCAACGGCATCACTTTATGTTTTGGCATTCCAAAAACCGTCGCGACGTTTTCAACCGTTCGGTCACTGATCAGCCTCATTTTTTACGGATTAGAAGCACGCATTAGCATACGTCCACGTCTTTGTCCTCTAATTTGGTTGCCTAGTTACGCCAAGCCTTTATGCAGCAGAGCGTTCACTGGCTATGTATGAGCTCACCGGCTATGTCCTCAGATAAATATTTTTGATAGATTTGTTGTGCTAGTAGATACGAAGCTGTAAGACGTCGTGTGTGTGACTTGGACACAATAGCTATCCAATCAGAATCTAGGATTACTGACGCTTCCTTCGGCAATGAAAAAACGACACAACAGAAAGGAGCACATTTGATACGCCATTGAAAGAAGAGTTCGCAATTAATCAAACGACAAGTAGAATTTAACATATTCATCATATTTTACCCACACAAAACCAATTATTACTAAACATTTCTTTGTAACATGCGCAAATCGTAAACGTATTCTGAACACGTTGAGTCGTGTCCGTTTGTGCTTTGGTTTAACTTCGTGACGCCACGCAGACGGGATTTTACGACCGTTTGAGTCAGGACTTAACTTGAGGACGACATGTTGGCGGCTTGTCAGACTTTATGTTACTTCAGCTAATACGACGGACCCACTAAAACATAAATCCGAGGCAATTCGCGCGGTGCCTACTAATAGCGATGTTTGTGTCGCAGGATCGGAGCATTGGATTTGCGAATATAGGGGCGAGCTGGGCAAGTTGAAACAGGGGCTTTGGATAATACTTTGATTTTTTTAAGGAGTACACCTTCTAGTCATTACCAAAATTATATTTGATATTTACTTTACATACCTACAATCCATAGACGGCCCACTCCTCTCTCTGGGAAGCATTCAGTCACGATGCGGTTACTTACACAAATATCCTCCACTGTCTATAGCCAGGTACTAATTCATACAGCTGTTCGTTGTTCATTGAATGCGTGTTCACCGTGTAGCCGGAAATGTGGTGTCATGAACAGAGAAAAGCATGCGCAATATAATATAGGGAACAGAGGGGAAGCGGGCGGTCCAAGGGTTGCAGGTTTGTGATTTCTCTGAAGACTGATTTAAAAGGTGGGAAGAATGTCATATTATCCAATGTAAAACAAAATACTAGACACATTTAGCATCTATTAGTAAAATAATGTAAAGGTATTGAAACACATCTTCACAATAAAAGAAATGAGACAGGGTCACGCAGTGTGACGCAATACATCAACTGGCGTTCGCCTTAAACTGGATGTTAAGAAAACTTATTACCATTAACTTACCTGATACATATAAAACTTCAATAAAGCACCAGCAATGCAGCTATTAACTCCTGGCACTATATATTCATGCAGAAAATATTACATCGACAAATTCAACCCTTGCACATTACATTAAATAGCGTACACAGAAGTGAAGAGAAAGACCAATACAAATAGATAAGTCGTTAGGTGTGAACGAGCACATATGACACGGGTCATAAGGTGAGTGACGTCGATACGCCAGTCTGTGTCGCCGCGCCATTTTGTTACAAGCGAAAGGTCACCAACGTGCTAATCTCTATATCGGCTCTTCATTGTCTAGCACGAATGAAATATGAAACTCCGAACCCAGATCTTAGGATTCCGACCTCGTGCACAATGGGTACCAAAAGGGACCATATTCACCAGAATGATGAACGTATTATTAAAGCTACTACGATAATAATTGGCTTGTCGTGAGTGAAAATCACTAATAAAGGTTTTTGTTTCTCAAAAATCTTGGTAAACACACCGGTTATGATATTAACTTGCTTATAGTATATCTAAGTAATCAAAAGGCGTTTCGTATGTGTGAACATGGATGTTTGCAAAGCAGAGTATCTGAATATAATCGAGCTAGCATATGTACACGTATGTATGTATGTATTTATGTATGTATGTATGTATGTATGTATGTATGTGTGTGTGTGTGTGTTTGTGTGTGCGTGTGTGTGTGTGTATGTGCGTGTGCGTGTTCGTGTGCGTTTGCGTGTGCGCGTGTGCGCGTGTGCGCGTGTGCGCGTGCATGTATGCATGTATGCATGTATGCATGTATGCATGTATGCATGTATGCATGTATGCATGTATGCATGTATGCATGTATGCATGTATGCATGTATGCATGTATGCGTGTATGCGTGTATGCATGTATGCATGTATGCATGTATGCATGTATGCATGTATGCATGTATGCATGTATGCATGTATGCATGTATGCATGTATGCATTTGGAATATTGCATACAAGCACGGAGGCCATATCGTAAGAAGGACACAGATACTCTAGAAAGAATACAACGGAGAGCAACTAAGCTGATTCCTGAACTGAAAGATTTTTTGTTACGAAAGACGCCTATTAGAATGACAGTACTAGAGACTAGGAAACTAAGAGGAGACCTAATATATATATTTTTTAAATATTGAATGGTTATGAAGATATATAAATTAAGAGATAGAAATATAATTGTGAATATAAGTGACAGAAACAAATTATCCGATGATTGTGTTAATGCTAGCAGTGTGAATATGTTCAAACATTTTAAAACAAATTACAGCTCTCTGAGGAAGGCGGATTATACGTCGATGGAAAATTGTTGGACTCTCGATAAGCCAAAGGCTTCCTTGTCCACATGCCGTCTGGAGCTTATAGCTCTAGAAGGCAATCTTGTTAAATCTTGTTAAAATTGCATGAGGAAGTAACGTTTCCTTACCTTGTCTCTCGGATGAAGATTCTCCAGTTCTGCTTTCAGACAAGTTGACTTGGAGTTGGAGCGTCCTGACCGGCCCGTCGCGGCCATGTCTAGGGTGTGCGAGTCCCTATAAAGGGTTCCCTTCCGGGAAGGAAGATTCAACACCGACACCACTGGAGTAATCCCGTCGAAGTGGTCATGGTCAGTGAGGCGCACATACACACGCGCGCGCACACGCACCGCAACGTGCTCAAAAACTACCTTTTCATCCGCTTCGTGTGAGCTGTAGGATCCAGAACGCCGCGTCGCTCTTTTGCAAGCGTCGCGTTAATTACTGGGCAGGCGAACAGTGACCGCTACTGCCGGCGCTGACGGTGCTACTAACGACGTGCCTGCTAACGCCTGCATAACGCGCCGTGTCGGCCTCTCGCGGATGTAATTCGAGTCGATACGAAACCACCTCAACATCCGTCGTGTGATGGCGACGGAGATCAACGGCTGGTCGCTAACTGTCGGAGTATCGGCCACAGCGCCCGCGACGCTTCTGCCAACAACAGTCTCCCTTCGTTTGTCCGTCGGTGACTGTCAGCCGTTCGATCTTCGAGAAACGAGACCCGGCCGTCACGGTTATATTGGCTGCTTATGTTGGACGGGATTCCCTAGACAGGAGAGTGGCATCGAAGTTAATTATCGCTGCTATTGGCACAAGTGTGATGGTTTCAAACGGTCGCGTTTCCGATGCTATCTTACTGATTGTAGTTCGTTTCCTGTTCAGTATGTTATTTTTGTGGATAAGAGTAAAAAGTTATAAATTTGCGATGTTATTTAGCCAGCCTGCCTTTTCATAATACATCGACCACAGACAGTGAGTGTATTACGCTGGCTTATACCGTATATATTTGTGGTTGTCTGTCTGGCGGTAAACTATCTATTGTTTTGTTTCGGTCTTGGTGGATGACTGTCCATCTGTTCATACACATACACGTCACTCCACGTATTGCTATAAAATTATATCCGAATCATTTATGTTCGTTATGAAAATGTGTTATTAGTATATTCTCGTAAACCAGTGGCGATGTCCTACGTCTGTATTATCCATGGCGAATCGATCTAAGCATACTGATACTGAGTTCAACCGATACGAATTTAGCAACTAGTATTTGACAAATACAATGTATTCTACGTAGAAACTGTAATATTAAGTGTGCGAAATTGGTGTGGTTTGTAACAACATAATAGTTCATATTGTTGACATACTGAACCAGTACAATGACATTTCGCGAAACGATGCTTATTTAACGAAAGATATGGAATCGTCTTACATGAAGTTAGACTGCAAAATCATACATATCAACTTTCACTCTCAGTCTCAACCAAGCTGACTTTGCCAATAAATCTCCGTTCCGTAGATTGAAATCGGCGAACTAAATCGATCTAAGCGATACAGTGATTTAACAAAAAAACAAGATTTAACAAGATTGTCATCCAGAGCTATAAGCTCCAGGCGGCATGCGGACAAGGAAGCCTTTGGCTTATCGAGAGTCCAACAAATTTCCATCTACGTACAGCCCGCCCTCCCGAGATAGATGTCAATTTTATTTTTAAACATATTCGCATTGCTAGCATTAACACAATCATCAGATAATTTGTTCCAGTCGTTTATTGTCCTCTGAGAGAATGAGTATTTTCTCACATCTAACCTACACTGTTGTTTGACTAATGCCGCATTGTGCCCTCTGGTTCTACAGAATAAAAACATCTATTGCTTGAATTTATGTTATATTACATCCTGCTGTCTATTTCCACGTCCACCAAACAAACAAAAACAAAAAATTCAATGAATTAGAAATTCCACATTTTATGCTGTACATCCGGACATTTTCGAATATGCATATTTTTGGCGCGCTTTTCGGGATGCCGAGATGTGACGTCACTTATGACTTGAACTCGCATCAGGCCGACCCTTTCCATGCATTCAGGCCATGTTTACAAGTACAGCTTTTGGGTCGAAACGAGCGTCAGAACGAGTTATTGTGCAATTTTCCGACGTAATACAAACACTAGTCATCATAGAGGAACAAGCAGTTATCTTACGGTTCCACATGAATCCAATTTTATTCAAAACAACGTATGCGAATGGGCCTACAAGTCGACTAGGTTTCGCCGAGCTTGGGCTCGTTTTCAGAATAATCATACCGAATGCAACCAACGGGAGATAATCTACACCAATAAACATACATAACAAACATATATTGTATCCAGCTACATAAAGTAACGTGTATAATCTCATAATATCACTAGAATATCGATATATAAAGGAGTTGTACAATTTACCATAACAACTTAAATCAGTTAGAGAGTTTCCGCTGATCCCGCTAGCTCAGTGGGTAGGCGCGTTGGTTGCTTGTCGTATATTTTACAATCGGGCGACGCCGGTTCAGTCCTGACAGCATGCAAACTATTGATTTTCTATTATTTTGTAGTAATTATTTATTCGCCACAAAAATGAAAATATGGTCATTATATAACGATGTTTCTAAATTTTATTTATCCAAACAAATATAATGTAATGGATATCTAATTTATTAATTGTAAATATATTGTACAGTAATATATTGTAATTATATATGTGAAAACAGATTGTGATCTGCCTGGATAAATACAATTTAGAAACATCGTTGTATATAATGACCATATTTTCATTTTTGTGGCGAATAAATAATTATTACAAAAATATAAAAAATATTTACAAACAGTGCATCATAGTATACTAAATGATTTGGTTTATATTACTTCGTGAAAACATAAACCAAAAAAGTGTAAAGAAAATCAAAGGTTTGCATGCTGTCAGGATTGAACCGGCGTCGCCCGATTGTAAAACAGACGCCAAGGAACCAACGCGTTTACCAACCGAGCTATCAAGTACGGCAGAAATTCGCTGACTGATTTCAGTTGTTATGATAAATTGTACAACTCCTCCTTCATACATCGATGTTCTAGTGATATTATGAGATTTTACACGTTACTTTCTGTAGCTGGATACCATATATGTTTGCTATGTATGTATATTGGTGTACATTAACTCCCGTTGGTTGCATTCGATATAATTATTCTGAAAACGAGCCCAGAGGCAGGGCCAAGCTCGGCGAAACCTAGTCGACTTGTAGGCTCATTCGCATTCATTGTTTTGAATAAAATTGAATTCATGTGGAACCGTAAGATAACTGCTTGTTCCTCTATGATGATTAGTGTTTGTATTACATCGGATTATTGCATAACAACTCATTCTGACGCTCTTTTCGACCCCAACATTATCCATGTAAACATGCTCTGAATGCATAGAAAGAGTCGACCTGCTGCGAGTATGAGTCATGTGTGACGTTAAGATACCACGTGATCGCCTAGCTAATTAAAAAAAAAATTTCCGCGGGAATCGCTACACAGACGGGTTTAAAATCGAATTTTTGCTACAAATGTATTTTTCTGTCTTTTTTTAATGTTCTCGAATGTTACATGCAATATTAAACTTTCTGTACACATGGAAAACGGATTTTAGCTAATGCCTTATTTTTATTTCCTTTAACTTTGAAGAAAATATCTCTATCATAACCATTCAATATTTTTAAAACTTCTATTTGGTCTCCCAATCAGATCGTTCAGTTCAGGAATCAGCTTAGCTGCTCTTCGTTGGAGTCTTTCTAGCTTATCTGTGTCCTTCTTACGATATGGCCTCCATGCTTGTATACAATATCCCAAGTGAAGTCTAACTAGCTTTGTACAGTGGGTGGTAAAATCTGTTTCTGCTTACACGTAATATTACTTCTAATTAGCCCTAGTATTTATCCCGTCAATTCCACATTGCTCTGAAACTTTCATGTCAGCACAAACTGTCACTCTTAAATCTTTTTTCTTTTATAGTGTTACCGAATAAAGTATTCCACATTATGTATTCTTTGTCAGCATTTCCATGTCCTATATGAATGCATTTACATTTCCCAAAATTGAATAACATTTGCCATTTTCCAGACTATTTAATTAATTTGGCCAGATCATCTTGTAGTGTGTGTTTATCTGCATCTGTTTTTGTCATTGTTCAGACCATTTGACTAAGTTGACCAAATCATCTTGTAGTGTGTATTTATCTGCATCTGTTTTGACTCTTCTGAACACTTTTGTATCGTCTGCGAATTTCAGTACTTTGCTTGATATGTTATTATCCAAATCATTCATATATATCAAGAATAATATAGATCCCAACACTGACCAGTGTGGCACTCCTCTCAAAACTGATTTCCTGTTTGAACTCTCTGTCTGTCAATGTTTATATCCGGCTGTTCACACCATCCCCTATACCATGTGATTTAAGTTTAAGCAACAATCTTATATGTAGCACTTTATCAAATGCTTTCTGAAAATCTAAGTAGACAACATCGTCAACACACTTTGTAATTTCTTCCAAAACATAACAGGTTGGTTAGACAAGACCTAGCCTTTAAGAACCCGTGTTTAGATTCGTTTATTAATTTGTATTTTACAAGGAATTCCCTCATGTCGTCTCATATAAGTGTTTCTAGTAATTTGCATAAAAATGATGTTAAGCTAACTGGTCTGTAATTATCTGTCTTGCTCCTCGATCCAATTTTAAATAATGGCGTAATGTTTGCTTCTTTCCATTCTAGTGGAACAATTCCCTCTTTAAGTGACAAGTTAAAGAATATAGCAAGTGGTGTACTGATTTGCTCTACAATTTCCTTAAGCAGTTTCGGTGGTATCCCGTCAATTCCAGGTGATTTGTTTTCTTTCATCTTCTAAATTTTTCTTGATATGATTTCAGGAATAACAAACAACTGCCCTAAATTATCTGATCCATCCCCCATAAATTTATTAACTGCTACTGGCAGTGAACTGATATCTTATGTGGTAAACACTGAGCTGAAATACTCATTCAAGGCCTCCGCCATATGAAACCCATCAGATATTACGTTTCCTGTGCTGTTTTCAAGTGGTCCCACTTTATCTCGAACTTTCTGTTTACTCCTTACATAAGCGTCAAAACTCTTACTGTAATTTTTATATCATTCGCCAATTGTTGCTCAAAAGTTCGTTTAGATTGCCTAAGTAATGCTGTAGCTATTTTAAGCGCCTCTTTGTAGTTGTTGCAGTTTTCAATATTTCCAGTGTCTCTAAACTTTCCACATAATTTATTTGTAAGCAATCTTACGTATAGCTTCCTTTGAAAGGTGTTTCTTCCTGGATCGCTTCCCTCGCCTTTTCAAGGGAACAAATCTTCCAATAATGCAATGCAAGAAGAGCATACCAGAATACTAAATTAACGTCATAAAGGACATGTATGAATGGTGTAAGGCAAGCACCATGACAAATGCTGGAAAGACAGAGGAAATCAAGATTGAATTTGGCCTACTGGACGTGATTACAGAGGAGATCATTGAACAGACACCCTGGACTATGTTGTTCGCAGATGATCTGGTGTTGTGTGATTTAGACAGAGGTAGGATAGAAGAGAGATTGGACAAATGGAGATAAAAAAATGGAGAGATGTGGGCTAAAGATCAGCAGAACGAAGCGGAACATCTTCCGCCAACGGGGAAGATGAAAAAGTATGGTTCTCATGAAAGGGTAAACCTCCCAACTGTACAGACCTTTAAGTACCTTGGCTCTGTCATAGACAAGGAGGGAGGTGTCAGTAAGGAAACTGAGAGCCGAGTGTCAAAGGGGTGGGCTAGGTGGAGGGAACTATATCTGGAGTGATACAGTGTATGTGATAAGAAGGTGCCACAAAAGATGAAGGTCCTGCTCTACAAAACGGTAATTAGGCCGACACTTCTCTATGGCTGTGATACGTGGCCACTATCGACAAGAGACGAAAGACGACTGGCAACAACGGAGATTAGAATGATGAGCAATGGGTGTAAGCCTGCAGGAGCACCGGAGGAATGAGGACATCTTGAAAGAAGCCGATGTGGAGAGCATTGTGATCATCATGAGGTGAAGAAGGCTGGAGTGGTTTAGCCATGTGAAAAGAAGGAAAGAAAGGGAAGACATAAGAGCCACCAAGTTGAGATGGCAGGACACAGTGAGGAAAGATTTAAAGTCATGGCAGATGAAGGAAGAATGGGCTCAGGACAGGAAGAAGTGGACGAGACTCTGCAAAACCCTCCACCCCGCACAGGGAGAAGGCGGAGAAAGGTGAGAAAGGTGAGGAAAATTAAATCTTTCAACAATGGCCTCAATCTCATTTTTCAAAACGGTCCAACATTCTGTTGCTGTCTTGTTCTTCATTAAGGTAGACAAATCTATGTATGCTAAATATGTTTTCATCTGCTTATATTTGCCTTTGTTGACGTTTCTCCTCCGTTGCCTTTTACCATTATTCCCTGATTGTACTTTTATATTAAAATGGATATGGTTATGATCACTACATTCCAGAGATTCACATACTTTCACATTATCAACTAATTCCTTCTGAGAAGATAGCAGTAAATCCAATACATTCACATCTCTGGTTAGATTCAAAACATGTTGACTAAGAAAACAGTCCTGTATTACAAGCAGAAACTGTTGGTCATCACCTCCAGCACTCGTTAGTGATTTCTACTGAATATGTCCGTGATTAGAATCACCCATTATAACACATTCCCCTTTACTCATCTCCTTTGTAGCATTGTGCAGTGTTACGTCATCCTCTTGTCGTATGCTAGGACTACGGTAAACTAGTCCTTTTGTTAATGTTGACTTTCTGGTAACTTTGTTGCACCAAATAGCTTCCTCGCAATCTGCTTCACTTTTCAGTCGTACTTCATATGCCTGTATAAATTCGTTAATGTATGGAATGACCCCGCCTCCCCTTCTCTTTCGTCTGTCCTTTCTAAACATGACATAACCCAATAGAGCTAATTCAGCATCTACCATGTCTTCGTGTGCCCATGATTCTGTGATGCCTATTACATCTGGGTCAATATCTTCTACCATGATTTCTACATCGCGTCTCTTATTTACTATGCTTCTGTCATTTAAGCGTACACATCTAAGTTAATTTTTATGGATATTTGGTTAACCTTTCCTTGTACATTTGCTTGTACCATCTCTTTGAGGTGGTTCTACACATCTAGTTTAAAAACTCAACTGTGCCTGTATCTTCGTCTGTGCACCTGATGAACTCATTTCCTAGAACTGCTGCTTCTTTTCCTGCCAGATGAAACCCATCACTCATAAACAGATCTTCCCTCCTACAAAGCCTGCCCACATATCTACAAAGCCGACTCCTTCCTCCATGCACAACTTTTAAAACAGTGTGTTAATGGCCATTCTTCTTAAATTCTGGTAGTACTGCCCCCTGCCACCTATTTTTGGCAGTTTACCAGATAACACGATTTGTCCAATGCGTCCCTCTTTCAGTGTGCGGACCAGCCTCCTATATTTGTCAACAATGGTCGTCGTACCTTCCTTCTCAGCATTATTGGTGTCCACGTGCACAAGAATAGATCCCCATAGCCGTTACCCATGACCTGACCTACTCGTTCTGTGACATCCTCTATCTTCGCCCTTGGTAGACATTCCGTCATGTCCACCCCTTTGTTTACTGTCTTGTCCAATTTCCTGATAATAGAATCCCCCATTACTACTCGCAGTTTCCTCTCCTTCCAATTAACTACTGCATCTGGATAACTCTTACCTTCCTTCTGTTGCAGCTCCTCAACACCGACCTGTTTACCTGTCTTTTGCTGAACACTCTGTCTTCTTCCATCTGCTTTCTTCTCAGTCTTTTGTTTCACAGTCTTACTAACTGCCTCTGTAGTATCTACCTCTTGATCACCTGTATCGCTTTCGCTTCTTTCCTCATTCTCTACAGTCTGACGACATGATGATCTGCCCCCACTGGCCTGTTTATGTTTCCTACGCCGAACACTTTTCATCCATCCCTCTGTCTTCTTCTTCTTCACTTGTTCCTTCTGTTTCATAGTCTCACCAATGGTCTCCCTGGCATATCTCACCACACCACCTGTCTCCTTCATTTCCACTGTCATGTCACCTGAATTGCTTTCCCCGTTTGGGTTTCCTATCAACACCCTAACTATATCGTTTACTTCCCTCTTTAAACTTCTAACGTTAATACAACCCCGACATGCAAAGTCCGTAAACTTAGCCTCAGCCCACCGCTTGTCGGAGCCGGACATGGCAAAGTCGACCAAACGGCTACAAGAGACAATTAGTGTTGGAAAGAAGCAAACATTACACCATTATTTAAAAAGGGATCGAGGAGCAAGACAAATAATTACAGGCCAGTGAGCTTAACATCAGTTTTATGCAAATTATTAGAAACGCTTATTAGAGACCACATGGTGGAATTCCTTGTAAAACACAAATTAATAAATGAATCTCAACATGGGTTCCTAAAAGCTAGGTCTTGTCTAACCAATCTCTTATGTGTTTACAAGAAATTACAAAGTAGGTAGACGATGGGTCACCAGTGGATGTTGTCTACTTAGATTTTCAGAAAGCATTTGATAACGTGCCACATCAAAGATTGTTACTTAAGCTAAAAGCCCATGGAATAGGGGATGGTCAGATCAGTTGGATTCAAACATGGTTGGCAGACAGAACACAGAGAGTAATAGTAGAGAGGGAAATTTCAAACTGGAAACCAGTTTTGAGTAGAGTTCCACAGTGTTGGGACCTATATTATTCTTGATATATATAAATGATTTGGATGATGATATATCAAACAAAGTACTGAAATTTGCAGACGATACAAAAGTGTTCAGAACAGTTAAAACAGATGCAGATAAACACACTGTACAGGATGATCTAGCCAAATTTTGTCAAATGATCTGAAAAATAGCAAATGTTATTCAATTTTGGGAAATGTAAATGCATCCACATAGGACATGGAAATTTGAACAAAGAATACATAATGGGGGATACTATATTAGGTAAAACTGTAAACGAAAAGGATTTAGGAGTAACAGTTAATGCTGACATGGAAGTTTCGGAGCAATGTGGAATTGCTGCTTCAAAAGGTAACCAAATATTCGGGCTAATTAGGAGAAATACCACATATAAGGAGAAAGAGCTGGTTGTACCACTGTACAAAACAATAGTTAGGCTACATTTGGAATATTGAATACAAGCTGGGGCCATATCATAAGAAGGACCTAGATAAGCTAGAAAGAGTGCAACGAAGACCGTTTAGCTACAGCTGTTTCTTAATATTGTATTTTTATTACAGCTACAGCTGTAATTAATAATGTGTATATATAGTTTTCGAATAATATTTACATAATAACAATACTTATCTATTAAATTTTTCCACGTATTTTCCGAAATTTCTGCACCGATATCCACAATGATAAACCAGTGTATACAATTATGGTTTTGACTATCTTACCCGGCCAGTCTTTTGTAACGCTATCCAAAATTCTGAAATGACGACCAGTTGAAATGTTAGCAAGACATTTCACCAGACCATATTTTTGTCCTGTTAACATTTTGACATTCAATTTCCGTAACAAACTATATCATTATAAGTTGACGAACATAGCACACAAGTCAGTTTAATAAGATGGTTTGTGTTATAAACTGATTGAGGAAAAGACAACAGTCGTCTGGTGGACACATCAAGATTGATGGAACGTGGGTCGCTTGAAAACAACGCGAGATAAACTATTAAAACGACGAGAGCGAGAACGTCGAGTCCATAACTTTATATCGCGTCCCCTCGTGCGCTGTGTGTATAGCAGTCCTGTATTAACCTAAGTCATTACAAAGTGTTACACGAAAACTGCGAATGCCGACCGACAAAACCAAAATAAAATGTGCCTGTAGTTTCATGGACCATAAAGTGCAAAGTTGATGACTTCCGCGATGCAGAGAGCTGCACTAAATCCTATATCGGAGTGCCACGGTGCATTTACCACCTTCCTTGATTACGTTTCATTGTTACTAAACGAAATCGACCACTGGGAGATGAAATGCACCGCCTGTCCTTACGGGGATGTAACTTTGAACAGATGCTGGTTGAACGAAACCAGTGCATACTCGGTTAACGTCCTCTAACCTTTCTGAACCGGGAGCTGCTGGGTCAATGCCTCTTTGTGACATTTTTCCACGTTCACTGCGTCATCTTTGTGCCTTTGCGATTTCTTGTTAGTCATTACATCTATTTGTTGGCGCCAACTTCTGCACGACAAATTACAATCATTCCTCCTTGTGCATCATGTATATGTATATATATATATATATATATATATATACATGTATATATATATATATATATATATATATATATAACGGTTATTTGACCCCATGTAGGTACACAATTGATTGGTTTTTGAACATCACTTATGCTGTAATAAACAACAAATATAAACATTATGCAGACATACATAAACGTATATCATTATATGTTCAACATACTATTCGGAAGATACATACAAACGCATGTACAGCAATTATGGTATTGATGTACCATAGATATTAATCATATAGCTTATTCAATCGGGGTCGGTGACTCCTATTAAGACACAATTGTCGCTATCATAGGAGCCACCCTATTTACGTGATAATTTATGTGGTCCTTTTACAAGGTGTCTATCTCTTGTATGTATTTTGGGAGTGCTTGTTTTATGTGAGAATGTAAGTTTGTATGTGTGCTGGTTGCCTGAAACTAGCATCAAATGTATTGTATTTAATGGTTCTGTTGACATGTGTAGCAATTTGATAGAGTGCATAAATCATTATATTTATGTAACAAGTATGTTTTTAGATAAAATGAGAAGCCTCGCAAACTGTGAGTATATATTTTGTCTTTGATTATATCGGGGGGGTCATTTATAGCATGACGTAGGCTGTATTTGAGACATTTCATTGCAAATTCATGCTTAGTTCTAAAAGTATGTCTATAATTTTTTTCTCGAGTATTATAATTATGTATGTTTACACTTGGGATAATTTGCCAGTTAAGTAAATAACGAGGTAAAATTTTATGGATGTATTTAAAGTAAAATTTTAATTCATGTAACTTTAATATGTCTTCTACTTTTAGTAGTTTAAGTTTTTTTTAAAGTGGTTCCGTGTGTGAGTTGTATTTATTTAAGGTTATTATTCACACGGCTTTTTATTTTATTTTTGTAATTCTATTTATTTGGTATCCCCAAACCATGGTACAATAATTGATATGAGATAATATTAATGTGTTATATAACAACACTTTTATATCTAAAGGTAATACATATTTTCTCTTTACTCTTTCTTATCTATATAAATGATTTATCTGCTTTATCTGACACAACGTTTACCATTACGTTTGCTGATGACACGAGCATCTTTATACAAGGCAACAACATAGATGAAATGGAAAATGCTCTGAACTCTGAAATAAAAAAACTATCTTTATGGCTTAAAATTAATAAACTTTCTTTGAATATACAGAAAACTCACACAGTGACCTTTAGTAATACGATCATACTGCAAGACTAATTGCAAACAACTGTCTTTGGCTTATGTTGGTCCTAAAATCTGGAATACATTTATTACAAATAACTATTTACAACATTGTACATCTCTTCATATGTTCAAACAAAGGACCAAGCGTCTAATTCTAGCAAACATATGCTAAATTCTGCTTTAATGTAATTTTTCCGTGTTAAGATGCACTCGGTGTTCGGTATTACGGTACTCGTATAATGCACTATTAAATAATTAGTTAGTTTATTATGAAGATGTTTATGTATTATGTCGTTGTTTTTTTAACACGAATTATAGTTTTCATTTCAAAAAAGACATGAATAAGAAACACAAGCAATGTGTTGCTTCGTTCCAATTGTTACGTAATGTATACATGTTTCATATTACTGCTACATCTGTGCTATACTGAACATTATGTATCACTAAAGATTATTATTTGAGAAAGAACCATCACAAACCAGTGGTTTGCTGACGGCATCGATAACTAACAGAAGAACACGACATGTCCAGCTTATCACACTTCACTGATGCAACTCCCATATAATGTGATAGTAATTAACGGAGAAGAAACAACTGTCTACATCATCACCACTCAAATGGCACATACGCACGGTTCTCCGCTAGTAGGACATACATTTAGACTGTCGCCTCCTTAAATGATATACGTGCAACGCTATGTAGGATCACAACCATAAGTTCTTTCAAGAATTGTACAAACCGCCATCGCGATTGGATCCATCATCGACAACACCACTTTGGAAACAAAGATTAGTATGCGTCTAGTCATATCGATATTTCTGTGTGCTTGCGAGACATATGAGCCGTAAAAGCAGAGCTGAAAAGAAGACTACAAACGAGAGCAATAAGTTGTATAGTGATATCTCGCGCGTCCCACACATATGCCATGTAATACATGAGGAAGGCTGCCATATAATCAGGCAAAATATTGGGCAACATGAAGATATCTCGTCTGCAATAAAAAGATGAACGTTGATATGGTATGGTCTTACCACGGATAAGCAAAAACCATCCTCCAAGGCCCACGTAAGAGACAGATAAGGAATTGGAAGGATTATGGTAATACCTAAGAATAGAACAATCTCGATTTCAACGAGACGCAAGTGGCTGCAAAAACCGAACTTGTGTTGGACACATATTGTCAGAACATCATCAGTGGTAATATTTCGAAACATAAAAGGATATGCAAGGAAACGAACAGCTTTCTGGTGCCAGGTTTCACTCGTGCACAATGGAAACAATCTTCTTCGTGTTTACATTGGTATGAAAGATGATTGACCAGCTTTCGTGTGGATAACGGATCTGCCGGATAACAATGAGCATTGGTGAATTCCAGAAGCACACTGTCTGGTAAGGCGTCACTGCTGGCTCACACCAAATGCAAATTGATTAGGTATAAACAGTAATCAAAGAAATAAAGTAATGCTTAGATGTTGTCGCTTCGTTATGAGTGATGTTTCGGTTTTTATACCCCATGTCTAGTTTTGTGAGTTTTGTATGGAATTTGAGAGATCTATTCGTTGGTCAGCGTTTGCATCACCATCATTCCATGTTGTTGTGCATCATGTGTATACACATATGTATATATATATATGATGTACAACAACATGGAATGATGGTGATGCAAACGCTGACCAACGAATAGATCTCTCAAATTCCATACAAAACTCACAAAACTAGACATGGGGTATAAAAACCGAAACATCACTCATAACGAAGCGACAACATCTAAGCATTACTTTATTTCTTTGATTACTGTTTATACCTAATCAATTTGCATTTGGTGTGAGCCAACAGTGACGCCTTACCAGACAGTGTGCTTCTGGAATTCACCAATGCTCATTGTTATCCGGCAGATCCGTTATCCACACGAAAGCTGGTCAATCATCTTTCATACCAATGTAAACACGAAGAAGATTGTTTCCATTGTGCACGAGTGAAACCTGGCACCAGAAAGCTGTTCGTTTCCTTGCATATCCTTTTATGTTTCCTTGCATATCCTTTTATGTATTACATGGCATATGTGTGGGACGCGCGAAATATCACTATACAACTTATTGCTCTCGTTTGTAGTCTTCTTTTCAGCACTGCTTTTACGGCTCATATGTCTCGCAAGCACACAGAAATATCGATATGACTAGACGCATACTAATCTTTGTTTCCAAAAAGTGGTGTTGTCGATGATGGATCCAATCGCGATTGCGGTTTGTACAATTCTTGAAAGAACTTATGGTTGTGATCCTACATAGCGTTGCACGTATATCATTTAAGGAGGCGACAGTCTAAATTTATGTCCTACTAGCGGAGAACCGTGCGTATGTGCCATTTGAGTGGTGATGATGTAGACAGTTGTTTCTTCTCCGTTAATTACTATCACATTATATGGGAGTTGCATCAGTGAAGTGTGATAAGCTGGACATGTCGTGTTCTTCTGTTAGTTATCGATGCCGTCAGCAAACCACTGGTTTGTGATGGTTCTTTCTCAAATAATAATCTTTAGTGATACATAATGTTCAGTATAGCACAGATGTAGCAGTAATATGAAAAATGTATACATTACGTAACAATTGGAACGAAGCAACACATTGCTTGTGTTTCTTATTCATGTCTTTTTTGAAATGAAAACTATAATTCGTGTTAAAAAAAACAACGACATAATACATAAACATCTTCATAATAAACTAACTAATTATTTAATAGTGCATTATACGAGTACCGTAATACCGAACACCGAGTGCATCTTAACACGGAAAAATTACATTAAAGCAGAATTTAGCATATGTTTGCTAGAATTAGACGCTTGGTCCTTTGTTTGAACATATGAAGAGATGTACAATGTTGTAAATAGTTATTTGTAATAAATGTATTCCAGATTTTAGGACCAACATAAGCCAAAGACAGTTGTCTGCAATTAGTCTTGCAGTATGATCGTATTACTAAAGGTCACTGTGTGAGTTTTCTGTTTATTCAAAGAAAGTTTATTAATTTTAAGCCATAAAGATAGTTTTTTTAATTTCAGAGTTCAGAGCATTTTCCATTTCATCTATGTTGTTGCCTTGTATAAAGATGCTCGTGTCATCAGCAAACATAATGATAAACGCTGTGTCAGATAAAGCAGATAAATCATTTATATAGATAAGAAAGAGTAAAGGTCCCAGAATTGAACCGTGCGGAACACCGCATGTTATGTTTTAAGGGAAGATTTTGTTCCATAAAATGTTACTCGTTGTTGTCTATTACTTAGAAATGCTGTGTGACCTTCGAATACAACTGTATGGTGCGTTCAAAGAAGTTATTTTGGGGAGATATTGTTGAAGTACTATAGTGGGAACCCAGGCTTGAAGACTCTGGGTTTTGGGGATATTGTAAGGAGAAATTGTTTAAATACTATAGTTGGAACTCAAGCATGGAAAGTCTGAGTTATGAAGCAAAACATTGATCCAACTCCTTAGTGAGGAAGATGCAGGGCTGGATCGAGTATTTGGTACATGAATACCTGACCATGGTTCGGCCGCCAATATATGCTTTGGCAAGCCCCGTGGGGTGCAATTGGAGGTTTTGCCCCTCCCTTAGACAGTTAAACTATCCGCTCTGAATCCGCCCCTTACAAGTGGGAATGGACGGCCGATGCAAAATGAGACGGATCAGCCGTGGCCGCCATGAGGATATTTAAAACAGCAACAGCGGCAGGTCCTGGATGTGACGCATTGTGAACGTCGGCGCAGATTCGTGGCGGGGTTTCGAAGCAGTTTACGACGATGGCACCTCTTCAAGAAGCCAGCGGAACGGCGTAGTGTTCATCGTGCAGCAATGGAAAGAGGCTGATTTCACGCCGAACCAATCGTACGACACGGTGTCTCGCGCTGACGTCTCGCTTCGGAGATGAGCTTCCGTCGAGCAGAACATAATTAGAGCCGTTAAAGGTTGCGTAGGTGTATTTTACGTGCTAATTGGTACAAGCGGCAGACGTGAACTGACGCTAAGGTCGGTGCACAAACGACAGTGTGCACTGATGGCCTGTCAGGATCCAAGCTTCCTTCCAGATTTAATTAGTAATATAACAACACAGAAGGAGCAGAGTTGTGACACGGAGACTGAAGAAAGGAGACTGACAGGAGGGAAGGTGACCGGTGTGAAGGAACAAGAAATTGAGTGTTTGGTCATCACATACAGGGAGTGTTTGGTCATCACCTATATGGAGTGTTTGGTCATCATCTACAGGGAGTGTTTGGTCATCACCTACAGGGAGTGTTTGGTCATCACCTATATGGAGTGTTTGGTCATCACCTACAGGGAGGGTTTGGTCATCGCCTACAGGGAGGGTTTAGTCATCACCTACAGGGAGTGTTTGGTCATCACCTACAGGGAGTGTTTGGTCATCACATACAGGGAGGGTTTGGTCATCACCTACAGGGAGGGTTTGGTCATCACCTACAGGGAGTGTTTGGTCATCACCTACAGGGAGGGTTTGGTCATCACCTACAGGGAGGGTTTGGTTATCACCTACAGGGAGTGTTTGGTCATCACCTACTGGGAGGGTTTGGTCATCACCTACAGGGAGGGTTTGGTCATCACCTACAGGGAGTGTTTGGTCATCACCTACATGGAGTGTTTGGTCATCACCTACTGGGAGGGTTTGGTCATCACCTACAGGGAGGGTTTGGTCATCACCTACAGGGAATGTTTGGTCATCACCTACAGGGAGGGTTTGGTCATCACCTACAGGGAGGGTTTGGTCATCACCTGCAGGGAGGGTTTGGTTATCACCTACAGGGAGTGTTTGGTCATCACCTACAGGGAGGGTTTGGTCATCATCTACAGGGAGTGTTTGGTCATCAACTACAGGGAGTGTTTGGTCATCACCTACAGGGAGTGTTTGGTCATCACCTACTGGGAGGGTTTGGTCATCACCTACAGGGAGGGTTTGGTCATCACCTACAGGGAGTGTTTGGTCTCATCTACAGGGAGTGTTTGGTCATCACCTACTGGGAGGGTTTGGTCATCACCTACAGGGAGGGTTTGGTCATCACCTACAGGGAGGGTTTGGTCATCACCTACAGGGAGTGTTTGGTCATCACCTACAGGGAGTGTTTGGTCATCACCTACTGGGAGTGTTTGGTCATCACCTACAGGGAGTGTTTGGTCATCACCTACAGGGAGGGTTTGGTTATCACCTACTGGGAGGGTTTGGTCATCACCTACAGGGAGGGTTTGGCCATCACCTACAGGGAGGGTTTGGTTATCACCTACAGGGAGTGTTTGGTCATCACCTAGAGAACGAGGAGAGACGCGACAGCGATACAGGTGGTGAAGAGGTAGATACCACAGAGGCAGTTGGTAAGACTGTCAGATAGAAGACTGATGGAAGAAGACAGAGTGTTCAGCAAAAAACAGAAAACATGACAGGCGTGAAGGTGACAGGGGAGAAAGTGACCGTAGTGAAGGAGGTAGCCGGGGAAAAGGGACGGGAGAGGAGAGAAGAAAATGTGACGGGAGGAAATATGAAGGGATGAAAGGAAGTGAGAGTAAATGTGCTAGAAGAGAAGATGACAGGAGGAAAGGGGACAAGAGAAAACGCGACAGGAAAGAAGGGAATGGAAGAGAATGTGACAGGAGCGAAGACGGCAAGAGGAAAAGACAACAACCAGACATATGCAAACCGGAGGAGCTACTCCGAGGCAGTGATTGAGGGGGCAAGGAGAAAAGAGAGAGTGTTTATGGACGATTCAATTATGAGAAAAACAGACAAGACTATATGCGAGGGGGAGGACGTTGTTGTATGTCTACCGGGGGCTAGGATAGGACATGTGACCGATGTTGTAGAGAAGGTATTGGGGCATGGCAAGGGAGGGTCTATACTAGTACACGTAGGGACAAACAATGCAGACAAGGAGGGAACAACTGGGATAGTTCAGAAGTACAGACATTTAGTGAGGAAGCTAAAGAGGACAAGAGTGGAACAGGTTGTTCTCTCAGGAATGTTGCCAGTAATGGGAGGAAGGGGAGCAAAATACAGAAACTGTAAGAGGATGGCGATCAACGCACTAGTTGAGCAGATGTGTGAAGAAGGGCGTGAGTTTCATAGATTTATGGGGGTACTGTGTTGGGAGAGAAGATTTGTACATGAGAGATGGCCTCCATCTAAGTGGAAAGGGGGCAGCAGTATTCTCAGAGAATCTGCTGCGATCTGTTGACTGTGGGACAGGTTGCATCTATTTAAACTAAATTCGCAGGGGTGACTCGCAGAGAAGCCTGAAACTGGAGGCATAGATAAAGACAACAAAAATAATTCCGCAAAGAACAGTCTGGAAAACTGTTCTGAAGCTGGATATAAATGTGTTTGTTTAAATGCAAGGAGTATAGTAAACAAAAGAAATGAACTAAACATTATGGTAGAAGATATTGCCCCTAACATAATAGGTATAACCGAATCATGGGCAACCACCGATATATCAGATGCCGAATTGGGACTGACAGGATATGTAATGTTTAGGAAAGATAGAATAGGAAGAGGGGGAGGTGGAGTTATTTTATATATTAAAGAATCTATCCAGGCTTATGAAATAAAATTAGACAGAGAAGCAGATTGCGAAGAAGCTGTTTGGTGTAACATAGTTACAGGAAACTCAACGTTAACGGTTGGATTAGTTTATTGAAGTCCAAACATAAGCATAGAAGAGAATGAAAAAATACAAAACGCTATAAGGGAAGTGAGCAGACGGGACTGTGTTATTATGGGGGATTTTAACCATGGGCATATAAAATGGAAATCTCTACAGAATATGGGTAGTGAGGACCACAAGTTTTTAGTTTTAGTACAAGATAGTTTCCTTTCTCAACATGTGCTAGAACCAACCAGGGGAGAGAATGTGTTAGACATAGTTTTGTCCTCACAGAATGAATTAGTTGACAATATCAGGATATGTGAGCCACTGGGGAATAGTGATCACAACCAGATACATTTTACCATCAAAGTAAAATCAGAAAGGAATAGTAAAAAGCAGTACAGGAGAAATTTCCACAAAGGAAAATATAAGGACATAAGTAAATATTTAGCAAAGATAGACTGGAATAACACACTGAAGAATAAGACAGCAACGGAATGCTGGAATATCTTAAAGAGTGAAATTGAATGCATCATCGTCAAATTTGTTCCCTTAAAAAACACGGGAAACGGTCCAAAAAGAAACACTTATTGAAAGAAGCCATTAGAAAAATTTAGTATAAACAAATGATGTGGAAGTCATATAGACATACTGGAAATGACGAAGACTACAACATTAAAAAAAAAGAGCTGAAATTAGAAGCTATGAACATAATAATAATAATAATAAATAACTTCTTAAGCGCCAATATCCTCAGACAATCCGAGCTCAGTGGCGCACCAAAATCAAAGGATTAAGCATTCTCGTACTCGTGTGCTAGGCGAAATTCGTCATAAATTAGCAAGAGTTTGAATGCGTATGTTCGAAGCAAACAGAAAGTTCAGGATAAGGTCGGTCCTCTAGAAGATAGTGCTGGAAATATAATATCAGAAGGATTCTTAATGGCAGAACCCCTGAATGAGTATTTTAGTTCAGTGTTTACAAGAGAAGACATTAGTTCACTGCCAGTACCAGAGGCTAAGTTCAAGGGGGCAGAATCAGACTATTTGTTGGACCGCACCGCATTTGTTGGTAACACTTTCGCATAGTCCCCAACTGTGCATACTAGCATTGAAACGTCCAACTCCTGGTGGCAGGCGGTTCAGCTTCGCCCAAGCCTTTCGCGGGAGGTCGGAACCAGCACAGTGCACATATGGTTCTGGAATGAACCTATGCAGGGAGGATGGTTTGGACAGCCAGTCCTCTCTCCATTTGGTTGATATCCAGTGTGCTGTTGTTTCACTGGGGCCCAGACATTTCATGAGTTCATGTGACTGACTGTTGAAAGGGTGTCGTGACTTCAGGCGCTGTCTCAATTTGGGATATAAAAGAACCACGGAGGACGACAAGCACTCTGGCAGTGACCACCCTCAGTGCCAGCATAGAAAGGTCGGCTTGGCGATAATGTTCTGAAAAAGGCTGACTAGTTGAATGAGACCTTGTAAGATCATAACATTGTAACCACAATACATACAGACTAGTCAGTTAATAGAACATTGTCGAGTGCTGGAAACAACTAGAACTAGAACTAGAACTGTACATTAGCCCTTTCTGAACAAACGTTGTATAGTAGATGGTCCGTGTTTTTGCATGCTTGCCCAAGGCCAGCACAGCTGCCAGTCTTCGAAGTGTCGGTGGTGCAATGCCTGCAAGCACCGATAAGTGTTCAATTTGTGTTGCTCTTAAACATCCAGTGACGACTCGTAGGGAGTTGTTGATGCTGACGTCCAGTTTTGATGTGTGTCCTGTGCACAGTATTCCGCTGGCGCGTACACTAATGCCAAGGTAAAGATGCTTAGTGTCTTGGTGCTTGCTCCCCAAGTGATACCAGCAAATTGTCGTATCAGCACTCCACGTGATGCTACTTTTGCGCTTAAGTTTTCCAGATGTTGCCTGTAAGTCAGTGATCTGTCTAGTTTGATGCCCATGTATGTAGGAGCTGCTTGACAGACGAGACATGTATTGTTCACAAACACGACCATATCGCGTTTATCTTCTTTGTTGTAGAGATGGAAAACGGCAGAGACCGGTTTCTTCTCACTGAGTTTCAGTTGCCATTGTTTCAAGTAGGTGGAGAGGATGTTCATGTCTCGTGTGAGACCAGGCTCAACGTGAGACCATTGCCTGTGTTCATCGTCATGTGTTCATCGTAACGTTCTTGACATTCATTATCCCAGCATGGGATATAATGCTTTCGGCAACCTCGAGGGATGTTTCGCTTTGCTGCGTTTGTTAGCGTGCATGTCGCAGTATGCTTTATAAGCATCGTCTGTATTATTGCAGTCCGATGGTGGCAAGGACTTGGTGTCCAAGTCTATGTCTGCTGCAAATGTCTTCCATCGTGCCTTCCGAAAGTTCCATCTCTTAGCAAGTTTGCTTTCTGTTGGCGCCAACATGAATGATGGAGAAGTGAGTGAGGGTCGATTCTGTGACCGTGGGAACTTTCCTGGGACACGTCTTTCTGGTAACGGTTCTTCTCTGTATTGACAAACGAGGGCAAGGTCTGGATTCGATGTTGTGTTCCAGCGTCCGGAATGAAAGGTGTTTGGTTCCTTCCGGTTGTGTAGTAAGGTTAGATCATTGGCAGATGCCCAGTTTGCCAGACATTCACCTTCGTTGTTGTTGTGTCTGTAACCCCATTCGACATGTTGACAGTTGAAATCACCTGCGTATGTGCATGGTGATTGACAGTAAGAAGTGTGTTGCTTGCAATTTCGTTGATGGCGGTTTATACACGTTGACAATGTTCGTACTTTGTACTTTTATGACATGCCATTCAGTCTCTGACTGAGGTGGTGACTGGGATACGAGCGACCACTCAGTGTCTGCATTGACGAAGGTGGCAATGCCGTGGTGTTTACTAGCTGTGTAAGTTGCTAGTTTGAAGCCTGGTATGTTTATCTTGTCTGTTGTTTCGCAATATGTTTCCTGATGCAATTGCCTTGTTGTTGTAGGCTTAGGTGTTCATTAATGTTGAGCTTGGTGTTGGTGAGGCCCTCAACGTTTATCTGCAGGATGGTTACACCATTGCCTTCGACGGATGTCTCCGCCTGACCTGAAGAGGCCGCGATGCCAGGCGCAGGTTCACCATCATCATGTTGGCGGTTTGACTGTAGACAATGGTAGCACCAAGAACGTCGGTCTGATGACTGGTCGTTTAACAAGTGATATAAAGCATTTTCATAAATGGAAACAAATTATATTTGTGGAGTCTATACAACTAAGAGTTCGTACAAACTAACCATTTGGAACTATTTAAACAATATGACGCTAGTGGTTTACTAAAATGTGTTCTAAAAGCAGCATACTCCTTGAAAGTGACTGAATTTCTGACAGCTGACAGCGTAACAGCTGGAGGATGGGCATTTTGATTAGTATTAAACTATTAATAAATGAGGTCATATAAGCAAAAAGTTTGGGCCGGTTTCACGAAGCATTAGTACCGTATGAAGGTTTGTAGGGGACTTTTCACGCAGATTACGCAACTCGTAACAATCGTAAAAGATACGCAAAGCGTTGCGAACAAATTTAAGTAAATAGGTAGGCCCCAATACCTATGCTTCGTGAAACCGGCCCACGTCATTTAATGACAACACCGGGGACGTAAACCCAAACCCAAATTCAATATAGACCACATTTTTATTTAATATTTTCGAACAAATAAAGAGTTGTTTATTACATATGTTATATATCAATTCTGCCGATATATTCATGCATGTTTGTCAAGTGTAAATTATGGGTCTGAATAAACAAATATTGTATTGTACTGTACTGCATTGGGTCGACCTGCCCGTGCTGACGTACACGACAGCCCCGTCTGGACGATGACCCGGTTTATGACAGACTGTTGATTAAATAACAACCGAGACGTGTGGGCCGCCGGACATTTGGGGAATGTCACAGCGCCGAACATGTCAGATACAACGATAATAACGCTTGACGTTCGCGATGCGACCTGGCGTTTTTTCCGTTCCTGATTCGTCTGCATTTTTATGCCGCAGAGTAAGTAAAAAGCGCCATTTTAATCAGTGTCAACTTGGTTATCTACGTCGTCGGCAGACGGCGAGCGTGAGAGCTGTCACATGTGATTGTCAATGCCTAGTTGAGCACACGCCAGTACGGCACGTGAGTTTTATTCAATAAATAAACAGCGATGTTTGTTCCAACGTTTCGTGGGACACAGCGTCGCGCGATAACTTGCATCTATATCGCGTGTACATATAGACGAGCGAGACACGTGTGTGTGTGTGTGTGTGTGTGTGTGTGTGTGTGTGTGTGTGTGTGTGTGTGTGTGTGTGTGTGTGTGTGTGTGTGTGTGTGTGTGTGTGTGTGTGTGTGTGTGTGTGTGTGTGTGTGTGTGTGTGTGTGTGTGTGTGTGTGTGTGTGTGTGTGTGTGTGTGTGTGTGTGTGTCTGGTGGGTGTGCGTGTGCGTGTGCGTGTGTGTGTGGGTGTGGGTGTGTGTGTGTGTGTGTATGTATATATGTGTATATATATATATATGTATATCTATATATATATGTATATATACATACATATATATATATATATATATATATATATACAATTTGCAACCAAGATCTTGACTCGCGCCAACTGTTGAATCATCCCGAACATGTCACTCCTTTCTCCAATAAAATCATTCAGCTACGTTGAGTGCTCGTTTGTTTTATTTATGGCAGAGGTTCTTAACACCTGGGTCGCGACCCAAAATTTGGTCGCCAAGCAATTTTAAATGGGTCGCCAGTGTCATCCCAAACTTTTGTTTGTTTTTGTCCAGCCTGCCTGCAAGAGATGCATAATAGACGAATAAGTTATGCCAAACGTCCCATGAATTTGGAACACCGCGTGGTATATCTAACGACAATTCAAATTCACGAGACCTTTGGCGTAAATTGTTCGTCTCGCACGCACTTGGTATAGGGAAGTCATTCTTTTTGTTGCCGCTGAAAATGTGCAATGCACACACTGTGCAAAACCCGTACAGTGCAGGGGCGGATCCAGGGAGGGTAGTCTAGGGGAGGGGGGCACAAAAACCTAAACTGGTGCGTCGCCGTAACTTCAGCTTATTGTAACATGAACGGGGGCACGGGAGCACATTTCCAAGTGTCTAGGGGGCACCGTCACGTGGGCCCAATCAAAGAGGCACGCCAAATCCAATTTCAAATTCCGGTCTACGGGGTACATGCCCACAGGCCACCTGGATCTGCCTATGCAGTGTTCTATTTACTCCAAATAGAATCCGTCTTAATAAACATTCACTGACAAACATCGCTTTAATCGCTTGTCCAGTTACATCATATTGTACATCCGATTGTCCGCCTCCTTATTAGTATCAGAATGAACTATATTAGCGTAAATCAATACATTTCAAACATTATCGAAATCGCACGATCTTCCCAAATCCTTCCGCCATCTTTATTTTAGATTACCAGGTAATGTCCTCTTTCTACGTCGATGAATCAATGAACTGCGCTGATTTTGTGATTGCGATGCTTGGTCAGCAAGCAAATGTTTTTATACATTCTCATTTATCTTGTTTATGTTATGCCTATTTTTTTAATCATTTATCACACGTTAATTGTGTTATATAGAACGCATAACTGTATGGTCGGCACCCTAGTATCGCAAAAAAAATTGGGATCGTAATCAAAAAGGTTACAAACTGCTGCACTATCTTGACGTTGAAAACATGATTGATAGTGAAACATAGACGGCAACCTGTTGGACAATGGCTTTCTGGGTGAAGTCATAGGGTGTATAGGCATACATTACACATAGTTGTCAATGGTCCTTTTTCAAGCCTTCAAAGCGTTAAACTAAACAACTGTGACGGTGAACCATGACTGATAGTGAAACGAAGACAGCGACTTGTTGGACTTGTTGGACAACGATTGTTCGGTGAAGTTACAGGGTATATGTGCATATACAGTACACATAGTTGTTAGTGTTCCTGTTATCAAATCTTCAAAGTGAAACCACGGAGTATATTGTTACGTCTGTCAATTTTGCTGCACGATCAAATCCGCCGCTGCATTAAAGGAAATAAAACCAAGGCATTAGCTAAAATCCGTTTTCCATGTGTACAGAAAGTTTAATGTTGCATGTAACATTCGAGAACATTTAAAAAATACAGAAAAATACATTTGTAGCATAAATTCGATTTAAAACCCGTCTGTGTAGCGATTCCCGCGGAAAATAAAAATTTAATGAGCTAGGCGATCACGTGGTATCTTAACGTCACACATGACTCACACTCGCAGCAGGCCGACCCTTTCTATGCATTCAGAGCATGTTTACATGGATAATGTTGAGGTCGAAACGAGCGTCAGAATGAGTTGTTATGCAATAATCCGATGTAATACAAACACTAGTCATCATAGAGGAACAAGCAGTTATCTTACGGTTCCACATGAATCCAATTTTATTCAAAACAACGTATGCGAATGGGCCTACAAGTCGACTAGGTTTCGTCGAGCTTGGCCCTGCCCCTGGGCTCGTTTTCAGAATAATTATATCGAATGCAACCAACGGGAGATAATGTACACCAATATACATACATAGCAAACATATATATGGTATCCAGCTACAGAAAGTAACGTGTAAAATCTCATAATATCACTAGAATATCGATGTAAGAAGGAGGAGTTGTACAATTTATCATAACAACTGAAATCAGTCAAAATTTAGTATACTATGATGCACTGTTTGTACATATTTTTTATATTTTTGTAGTAATTATTTATTCGCCACAAAAATGAAAATATGGTCATTATATACAACGATGTTTCTAAATTGTATTTATCCAGACAGATCACAATCTGTTTTCACATATATAATTACAATATATTACTGTACAATATATTTACAATTAATAAATTAGATATCCATTACATTATATTTGTTTGGATAAATAAAATTTAGAAACATCGTTATATAATTACCATATTTTCATTTTTGTGGCGAATAAATAATTACTACAAAATAAAAATTATTTACAAATAGTGCATCATAGTATACTAAATGATTTGGTTTATATTACTTCGTGAAAACATAAACCAAAAAAGTGTAAAGAAAATCAATAGTTTGCATGCTGTCAGGATTGAACCGGCGTCGCCCGATTATAAAATAAACGACAAGCAACCAACGCCCCTACCCACTGAGCTAGCGGGACCAGCGGAAACTACCTAACTGATTTAAGTTGTTATGGTAAATTGTACAACTCCTTCATATATCGATATTCTAGTGATATTATGAGATTATACACGTTACTTTATGTAGCTGGATACAATATATGTTTGCTATGTATGTTTATTGGTGTAGATTATCTCCTGTTGGTTGCATTCGATATGATTATTCTGAAAACGAGACCAAGCTCGGCGAAACCTAGTCGACTTGTAGGTCCATTCGCATTCGTTGTTTTGAATAAAATTTGATTCATGTGGAACCGTAAGATAACTGCTTGTTCCTCTATGATGACTAGTGTTTGTATTACATCGGAAAATTGCACAATAACTCATTCTGACGCTCGTTTCGATCCAAAAGCTATACTTGTAAACTGGTCTGAATGCATGGAAAGGGTCGGCCTGATGCGAGTTTGAGTCATAAGTGACGTCACATCTCGGCATCTCGAAAAGCGCGCCAAAAATATGCATATTCGAAAATGTCCGGATGTACAGCATAAAATGTGGAATTTCTAATTCATTGAATTTTTTGGACTTTTTTGCTTGGTGGACGTGGAAATAGATAGCAG
>CM034532.1:12408231-12450731 GCA_020002185.1 Paraescarpia echinospica | reverse complement strand
GATGACGAAGGCGACAATGATGGTTGTGATGAAGATGAAGATGATGACGAAGGCGACGATGATGGTGGTGATGAAGATGAAGATGATTACGGTGAAGAAGGTTGTTATAATGAAAATGAAGATGTTGACTAAGCTGAAGATAAAGAAGATAACATAAACAGATATGGTGATAACGAAAATGACGGTGGTGCATATGAATATGAAGATTATGAAGAAGAGTAAGAAGACGAAGAGGAAGGTAGTGATGACGGTGATGAATGTGCAGATTTTGATGTACGTGATGCTAAATAATGTTGATGAATATGAAGGTTACCGTGATGATTGTGGTGAAGTTGAAAATGGTGGTGAAGATTACTACAAATGTGTAGACAAAATGATGAGGAAGGAGGTGATGATGATGCACATTATGATGAAGACAAAGACGATGATGGTGGTGATGAAGATTATGATTGTGTTTAGAAGTTGTAAACGTCGATGATGATTATAACAACGAAGATGGCGATGATGAAGACCAACATGTTGAGAATGTAGGTGATGTTGAAGAAGAAAATAAAGAATATGATGATGATGAGGAGGAGGATAATAAAAATTATGACAATAACAATAAATAATAACAATAATATTAATAATAATAACAAAATACTACTACTACTAATAATAATAATAACAACAATAATAATAATAAACATAAATAAATAATAATAATGATGATAATAATAATACAATTATTACAATAACAATAATACCAACAATAATATCAATAATAATATTAGTAATAATATAATAATTAAGAAAACTACTACTAATTATAATAATAACAATAATAATAATAAACACTAATAAATAATAATGATACTAATAACAATAATAACACCAAATAACATTAACTTTAATAACAATAACAATAATAATAACAACATCGTATTATTGATCATCTTCGTCATCGTCCTCATATTGTGTGTGTGTGTGTTTAATAATAATAACAATAATAATAACAATAATAATAATAATAAAGAATACTACTACTAATAATAATAATAACAATAATAATAATAAACATTAATAAATAATAATAATGATGATAATAATAAAATGATGACAATAACAATAATAGTAACAATAATATCAATAATATTAATAATAATAATAAAGAATACTACCACTAATAATAATAACAACAATAATAATAAACACTAATAAATAATAATGAAAATAATAACAATAATAATACAAAATAACATTAACTTTAATAACAGTAACAATAATAATAACAACATCGTATTATTCATAATCTTCGTCATCGTCCTCATATTGTGTGTGTGTGTGTGTATGTGCGTGTGCGCGTGCGTGTGCGTGTGTGTGTGTGCGTGTGTGTGCGTGTGCGTGTGCGTGTGTGCGTGTGCGTGTGCGTATATGTGCGTTTTTAATATTGAACGCATGGGAAAAACGCCCAAGAACTGGTGGGACAAAACGCACATGGTCGGAAATACTATACTTGTTATATATATGTGAATGCTAAAGAACGATAACTATATTAAATCAAACGCTATTGTGGAATAACACATAAAGGACTGATTAATTTGCAATTACAGTCACGATTTTTAAGACGAATTTAAATCAAAACACCTACAACTGTGGCTTTTTTCCCCACGCGTTCAATATTAAAAACGCACACATACACACACAAGCATACGCTCACGCGCGCGCGCGTACACACACACACAATATGAGGATGATAACGAAGATGACGAATAATACGATGTTATTATTAATATTGTTATTGTTATTAAATTTAATTAAAATATTATTATTATTATTATTACTATTGTGAATATTACTATTATTACTATTATTAGTATTGCTATTATTATTGTTATTGTCATCATTGTTATTATTACCGTCTTCATCATTCTCTTCTTCAACATCACCTACATTCTCAACATGTCGGTCTTCGTCATCGCCATTCCCGATATCACAATTAATCATCGCCATCCTCGATATCATAATCATCATCGCCATCCTCGATATCACAATCATCATCGGCGTTTACGTTTACGTCTAATACTAATGCGCATGCCCGGAAAAAGAAGTCCGCTGTGTATTTTACGCTAAAGCCTCTCCCTTCTTGTTCCGCCGCCCCGGGCCGACACCGTCACTTATCGCGAATTCATCGATATCCCTGTGACAGCCAACGAACCCATTTGTGAGATATACCCCTGGTAAGTGTGTATCAATGATTGAGCAGCCTCATCGAGCCCGTCCACGAGTGGTGCACGCAGCACTCAGGACTACGACGAAAGGGCTTCTTATTGGCAATCCAATTAGTTCCGTGCACGTTTGTATAATTGCTGTATAATTGCTGCGGATGTCTGTTGAATCGGCCCGACGTAACATGCTGTAGCGTCTATGGGTCTATTTGCGTGACAAAACCGCATAGGGTTAAACTATTTAAGTAAACGTATAATATTACGTGATTAACTGACTGTCTGTGGCATTAAATAGAAAGCGTGGGGTTCGTTATTATTATTATACAGTGGCTTCACAATCAGAAAGGCCAGGACACCAATCAACCGAGATATATCTCACATGTACGATGACGTCATACGTCACATGTACTGTAGAAGTTGGGGCGTCACATCGACGACAGCCTCTACAAGGTAAACATTCACGTATTGGATATGTTTACAATAACTCATTTCCACGCTACACCAACATAATTTAGGCCGACATGTTGGGTCACATGTGTAGCGTCTGAACCATACCTTTCGTTTTGCCTTCTTGGATTTAAAGAATTTCACCAGAGAGTTCGTTCAGGTATGCGAAAGGCACTCCAAAAAAGCAGAGCATATCAAACACACATAAGTTAATATGCATAAATAGAGTTACAAGGTTGCCTCTTTTTTTCATCGGATGTTGCAAGCAAAATATGTTCAGTTACTTTTCTAGACGCTTCGCTTAAGCAACCGATGTACACACGCACGTTGAACTGTATGCACTTTGAACTGTTGTGTATGTTGAACTGTAGTACACGTTGAATTGTAGTGCACGTTGAACCTTAGTGCACGTTTGAACTGTAGTGCGTGATGAACTGTTGTGTATGTTGAACTGCAGTGTACGTTGAGCTGTAGTGCACGTTGAATTGTAGTGTATGTTGAACTGTAGTGCACGTTCAACTGTAGTGCACGTGAACTGCAGTGCATGTTGAACTGTTGTATATGTTGAACTGTAGTGCACGTTGAACTATAATGTATGGTGAACTGCATTGCACGTTGAACTGTAGTGCATGTTGAGCTGTAGTGCATGTTGAACTGTAGGCACGTTGAACAGTAGTTCATATTGAACTGTAGTATATGTTTAACTACAGTACATGTTGAACTGTAGTGCACATTGACCTATCAGAGCAAATTAAATTGTAATGTATCTTGACTATATTGAAACCTTTTGGTCTTTAAAGTCAATCCGTCCCGCAGCTTAGATAATCTCTCCCCATCCAAGCATTGGGCCGTGGCACAAAGCACAAAGAAAGGTTTCTCTAGTACTGGTTTGTGTCTTTTATGTTGCCTGTTTCCTCTGGAAGGTTATTCGACAGGCGAGTGTAGACAATTATTTGCGTGGCTACAAATAAATAATGGATCAACGACATTCCAATTAATGTTGGGAGTCACCATGTATGATTCCGGTATCTCTCGTATTTCACCGCTTTCAATTGTCCTCTGTTGCTTCAATTATAATAATGTTATGCAGCTAACAGAAACGACCGGGTGTCACTTATATTGCGTGTGCGAGAGGAAGAAAAGTATGTTCACACAGAGACTGACTTTTGAAATGGCGGGTGAGTCCCGATAATGTCCACTGGTAAGTAGACGGACGGTCGTGTAGCTTCTTGAAGTGTCATGGCCGGCGACAGACGGAGTCAACGAACACAGCAAAATTCAGTTGTGTACTAGACCCGGCGTATACCTGACCCTTCTATCGACAACGTACGTAAGACAGCATTTACATAAAGTATTTCCACAAAATTGTATTAGTCATTTTTATTATTTTATTATGTGTCTCTATAGGTGGATTTATATGTATTTGAATGTTTCTTCTCCGATAAAGGAAGTTAATTTTAAACAACAGGCCCTAATAATAAGCCAACGAACTTGTACAGGAAGCATAAAACAACCGAAGAGAACAGAGACAGGGAAACACAACAAGACACTCTTTTACTAGCACCTTCAATGGTCACGATTACTCGTGTGTACCCTGCACATTTAACAAGAACCAAGATATCTCCATCAACTATCATACCTCTATTGTACTATAAAAAATACCACTGTTATGCTTCTCATTCTCTGGCATTCATATGTTGACACCAGCAGTACAGAGATAAGCTATAACTCGTCAATATGGCAACAAAGCCATGTCATAATAAACTAACAAACTAAAAACACTGCCAGAGTACAAAATGGAACTGTTATTATTCCCGGCATTCACTCAGGGTAATGCTCAGCCTGACCTCTAGGACACATATAATGCACATGCTGTTAGTTACATATATCAATCCTACATTAAATATTATATACCTGTCCACAGGACTGTACGTCGAATACTGGTGATAGTATTCACAAGTCATAACTCGAAGATGTCTGTGATAGCTATAAAACAAATACAGGTTTACTATGTGTACTATATGTGACATCAATCCAACTGAAAGCCTAGTAATTTTAGTGAACATTGTGCGAGTTGGTGCTGACCACTAGCGACCACGATGGTGCCCACATCCAGGCCTACAGTACATACTGTTATTGATACATATATTATACGCCTTATAACCAATTATTGGCCAAATATTTCCACAATTATGCCCGAGAGAGAGAGAGAGAGAGAGAGAGGAGAGAGAGAGAGAGAGAGAGAGAGAGAGAGAGAGAGAGAGAGAGAGTCTGAAGAGAGGAGTGAACATGCGCTACTCGCAAACATCTACGATGTGGATCAAACGAAGTCCACGCTGTGCACTCGCAACGAGAAGGAACCATGGAACATTCGTTAACATCCGGATCACGTCAGCAGGTCGTGGTGTCCAACTCGCCCGCCTGGTGGCGCACTAGCAAGTGCAAAGCAACGATGCCGCTGTTCGCGTACGATGGTGGCCTGGCGATTTGGACGCAGGTAATGTCCAACACAATGCTTTGTGTCATTGTTATAGAGCGGCAGCAGAACGGCGAACTCGTCGAAGACGTCAATGCGGGCGGGCTTCAGCTGCGTGTGCAAGAGGCGGGTGAGCGCCGCCAGCTAGAAGTTATTCCTATAGCTAGACTCGGGGTCTGCTGACTCTATCTCCGTGCGGCGGTGACGTCACCACCACCAGTCGTGGTGGTTGACGTATTTCGGCAGCGAAGTCGACAGAGTGTGGAGGTGCCATTTTTGCACATATCGTGGGTTCCGTGCTGGGTAAGAACAGCATCGCCTTTCGTCAGGTTAATAGGACCTAGATGTTTCGTCCATAGATCAACAATGCTCTTTACTTATATAGATCGTTCTATTTACTCTTACCGACCCGTGTTTGCGTTCCTTCGGCCCAAGAGCTTTGGCGCACATCAGCGTTACATAGTTGAACTGGTAGTGCATGTGAGACGCGCCTATCGTAACATTCCTGCGGAAACTGCGCACGCGCTGACAGAACTCGTCGCTGTCAAGAAGCAATATCTTCACGCCGTTGTCGTTAGTCGCCTCCCAGTCGCCGCCGACGCGAAACCAGCTGATGCGACAAGTGTGCGGCGCCTCGACGTAAGTTTTCTCCCACGGTGGTGCCAATGCCGGTGGAGGGCTACATTCGGAACGCACCATTCTTCTTGTCTTCTCGTTCCAACAAACGGCGCTCTGCCACAGCCGTCGGTCTACGAGAGGAAAGTAGCTCATCGAAGTCGGCGTACTTCAGTTCGACGCGCACCTGAGTGCACCGGCCTGGCGTCGGCGGCGGACACCAGATGGCGTAGTCGCGGTTGAAGAAGTCTCCGTAGTTGTTTCCGGATGTTGTCGCTCACCGTCATGAAACTGCTGCCGCCACCTGTCGGTGCTCCTCTTCTTGTCTCGCGCACATGCATGAGAATGCCGGCCTTCGCACCAACGGTTATCAGCACAACAGTGTAATTGAATTCTTTGTAGATGGGTTTCTCCGTTGCTTTTTCTGTGAAAAGGTTAAACGCCCGCTGATACTGTTTCAATTCCGTCACACCGACTGGAAAGTGGTACGACAGACGCAGTGGTAATGTTTGCGGCAACTTGACCCGCACGTTCGGTTGGTGCCATTATAGATGTTTTAATACAAAAGTATGTTTGCTTAAGGATATTGTGATAGACACACGCGCTAAAATTAATTGGATTGTACATTTCGAGACACATTGCAGTTCTTATTAACGTGCTATTATATGTAAAAGCATGTGAGTAAGTAAAGATACACATCGTATTGTTTTCAATGAGAAAACAAAAAAAGAAGAAGAGAAAAGCTGATTAGTCTCTGGGTTAATGACCTCAAGAAATATTCACGGGAAGGAACTAGTTAAACTAAATATGTGCTTGGATGACTTAGGTTTGTGTTCACAATTAGTTTGTTACTATAGCAAAGTTCTAAAGCAGTTTGACAGTTTGTACAAGTGCCGTCCCAGTCAATACCCGTTCAAATCGGCGTCAGTGCGGATTTCCTTTATAACATCGTTCAGGGACTTTACGACCACTTTGCCGTTGAAAGTCCAACAATCGTTTATTTGCTTAGATTTTTTCAACTGTCGGGTCTTATTTGCCAGCACCGCTCGTCGACGTGTTAATCCTCATTGACGTACATCGTCGGTCCATCGCCGCTTTCCCGCAGGCGACGTCTGGCACGAATGACCACGTCGCGCACGTGAGGAGTGGCAACTTTGATGATTACTGGTCGAGGTTGCGCGTCCGCACCTGGCTGTAGCCGTCCAAGACGATGGCTGGTCACTACATCCGCGCTCACAATGGGAGGTGTGACTCCCATTGTTTTGTTGACAATAGACAACAACTTGCCTGTGGTATCTTCCCCTTGTCCGACTCGGGAATTCCGAAGAATCGTAGGTTTGATCTCCGGGAACACTGCTCCAATGCATCTAGGGCAGCCTCCATTGAAAACAGTCTTGCTTCTAGAGCAGCACATGTTGATCCTTCTTGTCCAACCGCTCATTCAACTGAGTAATAGTAGCGGACAATTCATCTAACTTGTTAGTGAGACCCTTCGGATAGAGCACGCTACGTAGCTTATTAACGACTGCCTCATTGCTTAAAAGATCCAAGAACCGGAGTAGCATAGCATCTGTCTCCGGTGTCACTTCGGTAACATCCGAGGCAATACCTCCTCTTTGTTTTGTCGGCATAATGATGTCCAAAACCGTGTCCAAAGAATAAATAATTTACGTCTCAATCCTCTATCTCGCTCCCGAAACCAAAAGACGTTACGCCACGGCAGGAATCTGACTTTGTCTCCATCCTTGTTCATGGGGAATGAGTCCTTAAGCAAAAGCAAGTAGTTCTTTGTAGCTTGAAAGAGGCATACCAACATTTTAAGATGACACATTCAAACTTTAACATTGGATTCAGGAAATTTGCAGAGCTACGCCCAAAACAGTGTTCTGGCAGGATCATCAGGTACCCACTCCATGTGCGTTTGCACAATTCATCAGAATGCAAAATTAATTATAGCTGGTACAAAACTCAGCAAACTTACCAAAATGATCACATTCCACTGGTTCACTACAACCATTGCCTTTCACAACTACGATGTAATCCACCAAGACATGAATGCCTTCTACAACAATGTGATGAGTGTGGTGACTCAAGTAATTTGAATGAACGACTACGGATTACATTTGACAGCCAGGTAATCAAGGAAATTGAATTTAAAAAATGGATAACTACTGATTGATCAACACTACCAACCATGAAACTCAGTGCAGATGATTTCATCTATGAATTCTGCACCCAACTTGAAATCTTGCAGCGGCACGATTTCATAAGCAGACACTCGTGAATCACTTCAGCCAGGTCATTTTCTTATTGTCTGTGACTGCAGAAAACTACTCTTTCGTCATGCAAGATGATGCACAATTCTTCCACTGGAATAATGCACAGGCAACACTGCACCCATTTGTTTCCTACTATCGTGAAGCTGGTAATGACTGTGTCACATGTTAGTTATGTTGTCATTTCTGACTGTAACATACATGACACCATTGCTGTGCACCTGTTCCAGAAACACCTCATAAAATTTCTTACCGCACAGTTTACAGCTGTTCAGAAAATCATCTACTTCTCTGATGGCTGTGCTGGTCAATACAAAAATTGCCAAAACTTTCCCAACCTCTGCCACCATGAACGGGACTCTGGAATAAGTGCTGAGTGGCACTTTTTTGCAACTTCTCATGGGAAGGGGGCATATGATGGCATAAGTGGAACGGTGAAGTTCCATAAAAAGAAGAGATTGTGACAGCCCAGTGTGATGGTCTCAGTCTCGTGAATATCAAAGGGTAAGTGACGGCCACACTGGTGGGTGGCATGTGTAATGGGTGTTATTCCAGTCCATACCTGTTCCTCATATTGATGGACGTCTTGACGGAGAAGGTGAAAAAAGATGCACCAGAATCAATGATGTTCGCAGATGACATTGTGCTGTGTGGATGAAAGGAGGTAGACATGACAGAGTACCTGGGGACGTGGAGGAAGGCACTGGAAGAGAGAGGAATGGGGGTTAGTCGACCGAAAACCCAATCCATGGACTTCAGGTTCGAACGGAATGATATGATAGACAGACCAACTGTAAAGATACTGGGAGATGAGCTGGAAAAAGTGACATACTTCAAATATCTAGGGTCAGTCGTGGAAAAGAAAGGAGGCATGGAAACGGAGATCAAGCAGAGAGTGAGTGCACCTTGGAGAAATTGGAAGAAATGCAGTGGATTGTTGTGCGACAGGCGGTTGCCAGTGAAGTTGAAGATCTATAAAACAGTAGTCAGGCCAACAATGCTGTACGAGGCTGAGACCTGGGCAACAACGAAAGGACAAGAAGCAAGGATAGAGACGAATAAGATGAGGATACTGAGGTGGATGTGTGGAGTAACAAAGAAAGATAAGATCCGAAACGAATATATTAGAGGATCAACGAGAGTGACACAAGCATCCAAAAAGATAAGAGAAACGACTGAAATGGTATGGGCATGTTACGAGGGGAAGAGGAGCACATAGTGAGAACAATAATAAGATAACTTCTATTGCGCCTAAATCTTTGGAAACCAAGCTCAGAGGCGCATCAATACAAAAGGATTGGTCAGTCTCAAAATCCATAAGTAATATTCCAATTGTCAACAGATGGGTCAAGGCGCTAGGGAGCTACGGTAGATAAGCAAGGTTGTAAAGATAAGTTTTTAAATGACGACGGAATTTTGTAATATTTTCAATTGATCTAACACTAAGAGGGAACATATTCCAAAGATTTGGTGCAGCAACAAAAAAAGCCCTAGTTCCAACGTTAATGTTGACTCTAGGAACAAAAAGTAGGTCAGAACTAGATGATCGAAGCTGGATAGGTTTTCTTATTGAAGTAATGAATGCAAATAAAATGGTTGCTTACTGCACAGTGTCTGGTATGTAATGGTACAGATCTTAAATAGTATACGATATAGTACAGAAAGCCAATGCAGATTTCAAAAGTGATACAGAGTGAGAAAAACGAGATATTGTAACTACTCTTGCTAGACAATTTTGGACACGCTGAAGTTTTGTGATATCCTTGCTAGCGATATTATAAAGGAGGGAATTGCAATAGTCAAGTATGCTGCTAACAAGCGCTGTTGCAATAGTTTTAGCAATAACAAATGACAATACCGGCGAATACGGCGAAGATCACGAATATGATAAAAACAGCAGACATGTTTGAGATGTGTTGTCGGAAATTTAAGGTACTATCAAAGATCACTCCTAGATTCCGCACCGAGGAAAAACATCCAGTTTACTCTTGAAGGCAATCACTAAGTTCGTTACAGGAGTAATTTGTATCCGGGGTAGTTAACGAAATGTAGATCAGAGTATCATCAGCATAAATATGATGATCCAAGCTATGTCTTTGCATAACAGAGCTAAGTGGCGTGGTGTAACGATACCAGGAAGGAGAGGACGACCGAAGACCAGATGGAAAGACACATGCAGAAGACACACGGAAATCGTGGGTCTGAGTGCAGATGTGGTGATGGACAGGTCGACACGGAGAAAGAAAATTACTAGCCATACCGACGACCCCAGATGACGGGAAAAGTCAGAGAAGAAGAAGTTATTCCAGCTGATGAAGAAGCTGAATTGAATTTCCTTCACCCACATGGACCATCATATTGCTACCCACGACACAGTGACACTATTCGTGTTCATGCGAGTGATATTCACCGGACAACTGACACTGGTCGGACCTACAAACTATCAAGGACACAAAAAAGTATGAGACCCTACAAAGAATTTGAATATGTTAAGAGAGAGAGAGAGAGAGAGAGAGAGAGAGAGAGAGAGAGAGAGAGAGAGAGAGAGAGAGAGAGAGAGAGAGAGAGAGAGAGAGAGAGAGAGAGAGAGACTACAGCATGTGTGTATATACTCATTTCATTATAAGGTACCCTTTAGCAGCTTGGTAAATAATCTGAAAAAGGTGAATTAATGAAATTCAAAGTTGCATCCACCGATCTATGGACAAAAGGTAAGTCACCCGGGTGTACTCAATTTAATGTATCTCTGAACATTATTATTTACCCATTCTAATATTTTTAGGGACTCTTCTGCAATAGGATAGGATACCGTACAAACAAATCGGAGGATAAATTTGTTGGTTATCCGAGGCCAAATTATGAAAAATATAGTATTTTTATTTACAATAAATTTTTGATTTTACAATACCTGTGTGCGCCTGTTCTGTTTATTGGCTTTCGAATGATGTATTACTTCCTTTTCTAGTTTTATTAACAGCAGAGTTATGGGCATCAATGTAATGGTCAGTATGTGAATCGGGTCAAAGTTCAGTGACCTATATCTTCAATAACTTTACCTAGATTTTGTTGTTTTATTTTGATATTCTCGTGAGCCAACAACTGTGCTAAATTTAATCAAAATTGGAGTCAGGCAATGTTTTGAGTGATTGATTTGACATGGAATGACCCTAACTTTGTAGCTTATAGTTAATTTACTAGTCATATAATTCCATGTAAATCAATTCAAATTGTGCAATGTACAATATTTTATTTTACATTATTTTTTTGCATTACTCATTATAAAATTATCAGAAATACTTACTACAGTAAGGTCACTGAAAGTTTTATGCATTGTGTGTTGTTTATGTTTTACATACTGTTTTACATACAATATAAGTCTAGATGTTCTTAAGTATAAAATATGTTCTACTAAAATGTACTGTAGAGAGAACAAATTATCTCATACTCCTTAGGGGTTGTTGGGAAATAAAACTCATTGTCACACCAATAACACAACCTTTTTTTACAGTTCCTAGCACCATTTCAATGATGACCGCTCTTTAATGTGAAGCCTATGCATAACTCAACATACTTTACACACACAACATTCAATTATCACGCAAAATATTTACATACCTTTAGGGTACACATTATACAGCACACTTTACACCAATTCGAAAACAGCAAGAATGTGTTATACTGGACATTTCAACAACGACCGATGTTGTACTGATCTGAAAACAGCGAGCACGTGTAATACTGGACATGTCCACAGATTGACAACTGAAATTGATACTAGATTTCTTATCACTGATTTATGACATCCACTGTGTCATATAATACTGGCTGCAGTGATTCTAGTAGACGATGGTAATACTCTTCAGCCAAGCCTAGCGTGAAGCATTATAATACTATTTACAATTCCAACTTTCTCATACATACTTCTTTAACCTCTTCATAGTCATTGCTAATCTGCTGAAGTCAGTTTTGTTTTAGCAATCACTCATTTCCCCGATGATATTGGAATGTTCTCAAATGTCAACATTTAATATTTCATATAGAACGTTCTAATTATCAGGCCCCATTGAATTCGTACTTTAAAATGTTTGTAATGGTATTCATAAAAGTCATCTAGGTATGTACGTGTTATGACATGGTACAAAGGACATATAACCACCATCATTATCGTATTTACAAATATGTACTTACATTCACTATGGCTATGTTATTCACATGCAATCAACATTTATATAATTAGAACTCTGGTCTTGACCCCCCTTCCATACTGTCTGTATAAATTGACAAAGGATGACAACTGTTGTCGACACCAACAGACAACATTAGACTTCCTCAGATCTACCCGAACATACACATTTCTTGAGATTTCAATGTAACAACACATCCCTAGCCTTTCACCCACCAGATCTCTTCAACATCTAAGTGAACATACTACATGTTGTTCATGTATACCTTCCATTTCAGACACACTGTGTTAATAGCAGTGCAGATTTGTAAATTGAGAAGACATTTTTTAGTCATATACGACTGTAATGATTCTGCATTTAAAGTTACAAAGTTTCTTTGTCGTAAAATTGTGTTGTATGGTTATATATCAATTCTAACATCTTCACAGCCCAAATGGCTTATTGAAGTTCACTTTAAATACACTTTGATTATCTTCTCTTTAAATCTGAATGTTTCGGAGAGAACATCATGTTTGCCTTGCATGCAAAGAATACATAATTTTATGGGTGATATTGACAATATGACCCCATCATTGCCTGGCACCGATCAAGTTTGTCTACAGGTTTTGAAAATGTCGAAAGATGTTCACAAAAGTCGATATTCATAAACCAATAATGGCTACATTATATTTTAACTGTAGTTCACTAAACACAGTTTTGGGGGTGAAGATAATAACCTCATTCTATATACCTATGTCAGTGCCAGCCAGCAGTACCCCTTGGTTGATCGCTTTGCGAAACTATGAATTTAAGCTCAGCCTATGAAATCGCTCACTATATCAGTGGTTGGCGGCAGGTCAGGTGGTCATAATAAAACTAATTTCAACCAACCGTGGCTCATGTTACATGCAATGTTTAGGAAGTAGAAGCAATTATTCGTATACACAATACCGTTCAGCTGCTCGTGCTAATGACTGTTTGTACTCACACTGTATGATTTCAAACACACTAAAATTTAAAAAATCATTACTTTTCTTATTGCATGTTTTCAGACAGCTTGGTCAACTGCGAGATTCGGTGATTATGGCATACCAAAATCTGGAAGAGCAACCAATATGCATTATGGTGTAGACGATTGTGGCATACTAAAATGTGTAGAGGAGCAACCAATGTGTATTCGGACACTATGTTTTTTGACATCCTAAAACAATGGTTTGTTTGAGCTGATAATTTAATTATTTTTAGGTGCCTGAATAGTCATTAAGGTAGTGCCGCTATACATCTAGAAGGTTCTCATAGTGCTTACTCCTTTATTAGAGCAACTCTTTTCAAACGTTTGGCTGCAGTTAATGCAGCACCCATTTGGGTTTTGTAGATCAAGACCATTAACTCGGCGAGTCCAAGACAGGTGTTTTTCATTTCGTTGTGTGGGACAGCCATAGACACCAGGTAGAAGAGACCCACTGTTTACAGTCTTTCTTCAAAAACACAGTCTTTTTTACAGAAAAAGTGGGGTGAATGAAACTGCCCATGTTTTGAAACGATGGTCAGTGGGTGGATTCGAACCGCTGTCCCCTCGACTGACAGTCCAGCTCTCTATCGCTTGACCACTGCGCTCCAAGATGTTAGAATTAATATAATTTATACTATACATCACGATATGACAATAAAAAGTTCTACATTGAGCAGCGGACGTCAGTGGCACTATTACAGGATACCTAACAAAGGTTTAACTTTGGCTAGCAAGACACAAACTGTCAACAATATGCCCATCAATTTGTTACCACATCGGCCGAAAGTGTCATCACTAAACACAAATGTATGATACCGCACAAAATGAATGTCATGTTACCTCAGGTGTCTCCCCTCTTACATAAAACTCTAAATTACATGGACCAGCATGTAACTTTGGTGACTTGGTATTAGTCAGGTCGGACATCACTGACATTGCTGTCACTTTAAACTGGACACACACATTTGTGTAAATTATTAGATTATAGAATACGACAAGCCATATTTTCAGGAAAATAACCACTGCTTTTACACTTACTTGTTCATCCAACTAATGCTATACAGCGGCAGATATGGAGAGTATTTTCATTATTTCAACTACTAGTATTCTCCTGAGAACTTTCAGTATATGAATGCTGTCATACTATATTTTCTATATTTTTATACATTACGTTTATGAAGTAACATTGGGCAGTAATACCAGGTAGTGACTGTGCATTCATTTCATGTGACATACTTCATGTCATCAGCCAGACATATAAGTAATTGTCACCAGCAGTTATAACACAAACATTTGAGACAATGGTAATTTGCCCCACACGAAATCAAATGCTGACCAGTGTCATTAGAACACTGATATGTCGTCCTAATAGATGAACAGTTCTGGAAACTGGATATTATGAATCGGCATTGTCAGTCCTTCCTTCGATAGCACCTCAGTGCCCTGTGGCGGCTGTGCGATCTTATCAAGAATCTCATTCAGTTTGTTGGCGAACTTCTCCGACTGAAAACAATAACAGCATGTACATGTATCAAGGTGGTAGAGGTGTGCTTTAGGGAAAGGTAAGTTCTTATATAGAGTGATATTGAGTCTGTTGGACTACTTAAAGCGCCCTGGCAAATGTGTTCATTTGAACACCAACTTGACTTATTCATGAAGCTTTCAGCCATGCTGCAATAACTGTGCAAAGACACTTGTTCCACTATCTACAGCCTCGTGTTCATATATACAGCTGGGCGAACAAAAGAAGCACGGATTGAATAAAAATTGGCCAAGTGGCCCTGAAGTCCATTGGACTAATACGTCTATATGTGACCCCGGCTGACCAAATGAGTGATAAGTCGGAAAAATTGTAACATTGTTTTCTTATATCCTTGTAAAGGTTTGGTAGGGTGCTTTACACGGTTTCAAAAAATATGACTGCTACAAAAATTGGCAAAGTTATGGAGCATTGAACATGGTAGGGATCAAAAAGTGAAAATGAAGAAAACGGCTGTTGAAGTTTTGCATTATATATGCAAATGGGTTGCATGGAAATATTACATGCACAACATTCAAATGTGGCACACAGTATGTAATATGTATGTTATGTTGCAATGATACACTGGAAGTACAAATGTGCTACTACAAAGACTTATCAAGTTATGCCAGATTATGTCTTCATGTATAAAACTAAGAGGACAGATTATCTGAGAGCAAAAGGTAGACTCACTGTTTGACACAGTTTAAAACCTACAGGCAACTGTCCAGTTTAACAGGGGTCTAGTGGCTTAATGCTGTCTGTTGACACAAGCTACTGCCAGTGACCAATTACACATTAGTCACAGTTTCCATCAAACAATAGCAGGCAGAGAATCTTAGCTCCACAGCTGGGTGTAATACACAACCAGAGCAGCCACTGATTCATGGTCAAGTAGATTAGCTCAATGCACCAACTAAGACAATACACAACACTGTGAGTGACAGTGTCCAGAGTGAGGCCTAAGCAGTGTCATCATTGCTGAATAGATCAATTAAACCTGCCAAGTGGGTGACATTCTGCACAAGTGTTCATTAATCCTTAGTGATTGTTCAGAACACCAGACTGACCACATACCTAAACAAAGCGAATGTAATAGGTGAAGAACAGGCAGAAAGGCTTTATTGTGCCTTCATCGATTATAAGAAAGCATTTGATTTAGTAGACTGGTCCTCCCTGTGGTCTAAGATAATTTCATGCGGTATTAATGCTATTGTGTTGAAAGTTGTATACAACATGTACAAAAATGCTAAATCATGTATAAATGAGGGCCAGGCTGTGTCAGCCTTCTTCTCATGTGTAGAGGTATGGCAAGGAGAAAACTTGTGTCCTTTGTTATTTGCTATTTACCTGAATAATTTTGAACACTGTTAGTCACAATTATAACGGACTTGACTTGGCAGCTGGTTAAATTTACAACAACCTTAGTGATGATGATGTAGAAAATGTATGTTCTACTATATGCTGATGACACTAGAATGATTCAATCAAATACAGATTTCTTGCTTGTGTATAGCGGAACTATGTCAACTCTTCTAATGGTTGACATTTGGTTGTTTCAGGTGTCAACTATATTGTGAATCTGTAATTATTAGTCTATATTGATACAATTGATTTACACAGTACCATGTCTACACAAGGCATGGCAAGCGTAAACAGAACAGTAGAATGCATTTGATATCAATAAAATGTAGGATATTTCACTCTATAGTTGTCCAGAATATTAATTTTCTATGTTTGTCACCTATAGGTTTCTACAGACAATACATCTTTAACCAATAGACACCACAGTCACACCATTTTATAATAATTAAATGAACATCAAAATAAACACAACTTGCAATTATAGAAAATCAATAGTTTTGAAGATACAGTTTAAAAGTGTTAGGCAACTGTTCAGTCTAACAGGGGTCAAGTGTGTCTACTCTGCCTGGGTGCTGTGACCAATTAAAGATTAGTCAAGGTATCAATGGACTGGGCTGTAGAGATTAGTCACAGCTGTTGACTTTGTGGCACAATACACAACATCTAATCACAGCTGTTGACTTTGTGGCACAATACACAACATATAATGTTGGGGGTGGTCTCAAGGGCCCTTCTCAAAACCACATCACTAGATAATATAAAACTTTTGCACTTTGGGGGCCCCTTAGGTGCCCTTAGAATGATTCAATCAAATACAGATTTCTTGTATATAGTGGCAGCACCCTAAGATACATCTATGTAAAATTAGAAAAAAGTTGCTGAACAGTTTTTGAAAAAATAGGCCAAATGTTACATTTTTACAAGTTTTGGGGTCCTTAGAGCTAGGGAGCCCTTAAAATGATTCAATCAAATACAGATTTCTTGTATATAGTGGCAGCACCCTAAGATACATCTATGCAAAATTAGAAAAAAGTTGCTGAACAGTTTTTGAAAAAATAGGCCAAATGTTAAATTTTTAGTTTTGGGGTCCTTGGAGGCCCTAGGGAGCCCTTAATATGATTCAATCAAATACAGATTTCTCGTGCATAGTGGCAGTGCCCCAAGATATGTCTATGCAAAATTAGAGAAAAAGTTGCTGAACGGTTTCTGAGATACGGCAGCTAACGGCAGACGCAGAGTGATGGCAATAGTCCCTTGGACCTTCGGCCAAAGGACTAAAAATGCAGCAATATATTAACCTTAGTCCTCTCGAATGACTACATACTGTCATAGACCCCTGTAGAGAGCCAGTGACCACATTGCATCATATACACTGCCTGCTCGGTGCTTCTCACATGCCCAACCAAGAAGCAACTCTGGTCACGCAGAACAAGATCAATCAAACCCGTGTTAGAGATAGAGACCACCACTCTGAGTCCACAACAGGTTGCACATTAACCTCTCTCTGTGGGATCCTTTACTTTAGAAGGAACCAAATGCTGTAAGTAAATCATTTATTTCCAACATTTAACATGCTTTAGATCTCTTCAGAAAGAAACAGGCAATGTGAGGTTAGTGAAATTGTCTAAGTTTGGAAATAGCTGCAGGTGGAATCAAAACACTGTCCCTTCAATCGACTGCCCGGTACTCCACCACCACACGAATACAGTGTGATGTTCTGCTATTCCACTGCACCGCATTCTGCAAACTGCTCAGCCCTCCAACAAGGTCACACAATTTGTTATACTATTTGAAATATCAGTTTTTAGATTGGAACAACTAATTGAAATACATGAAAATGTATTTATGGCGAACACTACCAACAGTTGCTTCAAACCTATTTGGGCTAACACAATATGCCCCAAAACTGCTATGGCAAGCTGTACAAACCTTGGCTTCAGAACGGGCTACAATGTCTTCAAACGGCCCATTTGTGAACTTCTCCAGGATCTTCTGTCTTTCCTTTTGCTCCTCTTCTTTTGCCCTCGGGTTCATTTCTAGAAGATGTAACACACCAGTTTTCACTTCTACGAACAGGGGGACATTTCACTAAAATTTTTATGAGCTCATTACCAGGACATTTTTGCCAGTGTGTCATGGAAATAGTCTCCACAGTGATATGGTGGTGGCTTCTTGCATTTTGAAAAGGCTCTCTAAATTTAACAATGGATTCTGTTTAATGATGGATTTTCCTTATGAGCTCAATACGTTATTGAAACGGTTCACCGACTACGTCAACGTGACACTGTCACAACTTAAAAATAGTTTGTGTATTTATTACTCAATTAAGTTTAATGCATCCATCCACATTTATATTTACCTCCATTAGTCAGGTCTGCAGACTACAGCACACAGAAATGAAAATCACAGCTAATTTTGGGTACACTAAAAACCATCTCCCTTTCTGTAGAGGTACTTGGGTTTGACAACCATAAATAAACTGTGACTGCAGGCTGCGAAATAAGGCCAGTATGATCGTCCCGGACGAGTAGTTTCAGTGACCTGACTAGTCCATGTTTAAAGGAACAGTCCCATCAGACTAGCTGTGATTATGTGAATTAATTTACCCTGTGTACATGCTAGTTGGGTGTTGTGATGGAATAAAACAAAATAAGACAATAAAGCAGCATTTTATCACACGCAGCTAAATATTCCGTATGACCGTCGAATAGGAAACTTCCTGGACACGCAGAATATAAATGGCGGCTGTTTACATCGGGTTAGGACAGGTAGTGCCACCTAGCGACCATGACTGATGAGGGACATGGACAAACTTATATGCTCGGGTTACAGACATAGTTACATGCTATCCCATTGTAACTGCGTTATTCCCGCATCAGGTGATTATTTTAGCAAGTTACCAAATGCCAGCAGTGTTACTGATTGTTCAGTCGACTTTGGGAAAAGAAACACTAATGAAAAGTATAAACCGAGGCCAAATGATGCAACTTAGTCCAACAATGTTGGTCTTTCGTCGCCGTCATGTTTCAAATTCAGCTGTAATCACCTTGTCCACCATTGCCGTTTGCTGCCCCTGATTAAACTAGTCATTTCTTCTGATGAATTTGCAATTGGATCTATGAAATCAAATGTATTTGTTTCTATTAATGACACATTTAGTTGAACATTTAATTGAAATGAGAAACGGCTTGTTTTCTTTATAAAATAAACTTAAAGCCACTTTAGTTTTACTATGTGCCACAACTGTCACATATATCATACACCAGTATGATGGTACACGACACATTTATTTTTAAGGACTACTAAAACAACATCAGGACTAGTTGTTTCCAAGTCAGCCAGTCCGTGGGACTACCTGTCAGCTAAAGCCATTGTGCATGGTGGAATTAATTCATCAGACGATGAGCAGCATTTTAATTCACATGACGACTCGATAGAAAGCTGCACTACGGCACCGCTGTCACACTTACCAAGCACTTTTTTCAATGACTCAAACGTGATCTCCTCTGCAATTGATTTCTACAACAATTACAACATCATTTGTAATGCCACTACACAGGTTAATCCATCCGTTGAATCCAAGTCTTAGAACCACTGGTTCAGTACCATGTCAAATATGCATGACAGAGACTAATATTATTGTGCAGTGCAGCAATCCGCCAACTGTCATATTTTACACGCTATATGATATAGTACAAGATTTTAAATCATTACACTGGGATGTATTATCGTTCCTGAATCATCCCTTAGAGGCGGTCTACTCTGTAATTATGTGCGGGAAATGCTGCAATGATGACATAACAGAGGCACAATGTCAAAATGTTGAATGTAATGTTGATACTCAGTGACTTTTATATGGCTTTGAAACTTAGCTACTGATGTATTAGTACCGTATGGAGTAATAAAAAATATTAGCATGACACCACAGAGGACACAACACTAGTGCGTGTTACAACTCTATGTGATGAGGACCTACCCTGATGGACTCTATGTGATGAGGACCTAACCTGATGGACTCTATGTGATGAGGACTTGCCCTGATGGACTCTATGTGATGAGGACCTACCATGATGGACTCTATGTGATGAGGACCTATCCTGATGCTCTATGTGATGAGAACTTGCCCTGATGGATTCTATGTGACGAGGACCTACCCTGATGGACTCTATGTGATGAGGACCTGCCCTGATGGATTCTATGTGATGAGGACCTACCCTGATGGACTCTATGTGACGAGGACCTACCCTGATGGACTCTATGTGACGAGGACCTACCCTGATGGATTCTATGTGACGAGGACCTACCCTGATGGATTCTATGTGACGAGGACCTACCCTGATGGACTCTATGTGATGAGGACCTACCCTGAAGGACTCTATGTGACGAGGACCTACCCTGATGGACTCTATATGTCACAAGGACCTACCCTGATGGACTCGATGGAGGACGAGCGACTGTCGAGAGAGAAGCTGATGTTGAGGGACTGGATGTCACTCGCACTCTTCGTCAGGTCAATTTGATCTGTAACATCACAACACAAATATGAGGAGGAAGATCTGAAAGGAGGATCTATGGAGGAAAGTCTGAGATGAGGATCTGAAGAGGAAGGTCTGAGAGGAGGATCTAAGATGAGAAAGATTTGAGACAGGAAGTAGATCTGAGTGAATAGGGAAGAACATTTCAGTGGATGGGAAAGAACATTTCAGAGAGCAAGACGGAATATTTCATTAAGTAGGAAGGAACATTTCAATGAATAGGCAGGAACATTTCAGTGAGTAGGAAGGAACATTTCAGTGAGCAAGATGGAACATTTCGATGAGTAGAAAAGAACATTTCAATGAGCAGGATGGAACATTTCGGTGAGTAGGATGGAACATTTCAGTGAGAACGGCTCAACATTTCCATGAGTAGGAAGGAATGTGTCATTGAGTAGGAAGGAACATTTCAATGAATAGAGAGGAACATATCAGTGAGTAGGAAGGAACATCTCAGTGAGTAAGTAGGGACATTTCAGTGAGTATGGTGGAACATTTCAGTGAGTAGAAAGGAACACATCAGTGAGTAGGAAGGAACAATTAACAGGAACATTAAACTGAACTATTAAACTATTTTTTACAAGAAACGGTCAATTTTTTATGAAAACTGCCAAAATTGGTTCGTGTCCATATGCTATAACACAAGGCTGTAACCTTTCCCAAGTTCTTCCATTTAACAATCAGTCAATTCTTTCAATGATGTAAAAAAGTATGCACTATTATCACTGCATATTATATCAGACTATGGAGAGCAGTCAGAATGTACGACACATAAAAGGACTTCATGGGAAGTACGGTCTGAAAGGGAACTGTTTTCATTCTACAGTTTTGCAAGCTTGAAGAAGACTGTACCTAGCAACCACATTCACGAATAGACAGCTCTGTGCAAATTGTTTTCATTTGTCTATATGAAACCGTTGCTTTTCTACGACACTCTCAGAGATTCCATGCCAACAGCATGCATCTATACAAGCACAAACCATGCCTTGGGGACTGGGGTGCTATTGAGTGTTGCTAACGAACACCTCTCCTTCCGAAAACTATCTGAACTGCTGCGATGGTTCTCTTGCTGCTCAACAGGTGTCACAGAAGTCCACCAGGCAAACCATCGAACCCTCGAGTCTTTCCTGCCTTTGTTGCTACTATGCCAGTCAAAGTTCCGGCTAGTTTTGGTGGATTACATGGGGTTTTATTCTACGGAAGCAAGTGCCTCTTTCTTCACTAGCAGACGCTGGGTGATTAATTAAGTTGCTGATATATTCTTTCTGTCTGGTCAGTTTGTTATCATCCACTCGGTCTTTAACTCCCAGTTTTCTTCAAGTGCTGACCCATTAAGGGGTGGTCAAATAAGTTCACAAAGACCCAACGTATGTTCTGCATTAAATATGGGGGTTTGGTCATCATTACATATTGCAGGAAAAATAAATGGCTACATTGACACTGCCTAAACATACATATAATGTACATTGGCGCAATATTGCATCGTAAAATCGGGAGGGGGGAAACACATAATGTTTGGATTAAACTAAAACGCATCTGAGTTCATCTTTCTCAGCAAGAGCTGAGATGAGATGATGACACCCACTCTGCAAGGACGTCAGACAACCAGCACATGCACAAGTCAACAACACATAGGACGATTTATTTAGGTTAAACGTGACGCCAGAGTGGGGTTTTGTTGTAACTGTAAGTGCGTAATCCGTAATCAATTACAATTACAGTGTACACTACAATTACCTCGCAACAGACCAAATCTGATAAAAATCAACGTTTTGTCATTTTATGTAAAACATGTCAAAGATCAACAACTTTGGAACAAAAAATTATTCAACTGCCATGTGATGTATGTCTGTGGATAGTACACTGTCTAAGTTGTATTTTAAGACAAACACTGGCTTGTTAGCATCATAATATAACTTATGTCATCCACTTAATGTGGTTACATGAACATAAACATAATTAATATGCATTAACTCTATTAATATTTAATTCACAGATCTGAAATTTGGGACACGTTTTCTTCACAACAGGCCCAATGTCTATGGGATTTTTCTTCAACATGGGGGGTTGTAAAATATTCCTGGTTGATTTCACGTGGAATGACCCATCTGTGATGTTTGTTCAGATACCACTGCGTCTATGTACTAATACATATTCACATTATGTATATGAACACATACAGACTGGGATACTGATGACCATATGGCATCACTGAGATATGATCATACTACCTATCAATAAAGAACAACTAAGGATCTTACATTATTATGCAAAGACAAAACTGCAATGTCTCAACATCGATTATTTAATACAAACTTTTGTAATCTTCATGTGGGTGTTAGTAGTAACTCTAACAAGAATGGTGGCATTAAGCAGGTGGCACAGGTAACAATATAGAGTCTTACTGAGCACTTACTCTTCTGGCGGCTATCACCTAGAGACAGGAGAGTGACAGGGTTAGGGAGAACACTACAAGTCAGCCACAGTTGGCGGCCAGTTACTTCTATGTAAGTACATTTTCTCAGCACTTGTATGTGGGATTTTGAAATAACAACTACTCGGTTAAGGGTAGCCACTATCCGAAAACGGCCATATAATCAATATGCTATATCTCTATTAATACTGAACATATCTTACAAAAATTTGGTGTACTAGTTAGGTAAATTAATGGTATATGATGTTTGAAATATGGGCACATTTGCTTGTGTATTATCATGGCAATGAATATTTCTAGCGAGACTGATTTTCACATCCTTGAAAATTATTCTGAGCTAACAACTGTACGTGTGATCATGCCGTCAAGAATCATCAGCTAGAATACTCTTTTGTGCAATAAGGTGGTTTTGGGCAAGGATATCTGACTTCACTGACTGCTGTTCAGGTATTAGCATTTTTAAGACGCTTTGAAAAATGCTCAAACCTAAAGTCCCATCTTACAAGTCATTGCAGTCAGATTTCCTTGCCCAAAACGACCTTATTGCACAAAGGAGTATTCTAGCTGATGATTCTTGACAACTACATGATCACACATACAGTTGTTAGCTCAGAATAATTTTCAAGGATGCATGCCCCTCTGTCACATTCGAAACGTTCATTGCCATGGTAGTACACAAGCAACTGAGCCCATATTCCACATATCAAATACTATTCATTTAGCTAATCAGTACTCCAGATTTTGGTAAGATACGTTCAGTGTTATCATAGCAGTTTTCGGGTAGTGGCTACTCTTAATTGTACTTGCCAACATATCAAATACATCTCAAATACATGACTTGAGTAGTCAGAATGGAAAGTAATACTTCTCTACTGTTTGGCCTGTGCGATGCACAACACTGAATGCCCATACTGATTATATCTACAATTAATGCTATATATTTTGAAAATAGTTAATACTTGGCACCCGAGTAATAGTATTAATATTCATGAATATTAGTGAAATGTATTGGACTTGACATACAGTATTTGGAATTGTACTTGATCAAAATTACTAGGCCTCCAACCTCTGATGTCAGCTGAAATGTGCAGAAATTATTGGCCAACACCTCAGCAGTAACATTGCATGAGAAATATATTTAAACTTCCCTCCTCAAATCGAATATTTTGTTTCGCTTCAGAATCATTTTGCACAACCACTAACATATCTAGTATTCACTGACACGCTACTTCATTTGTAGAAGGAATTTATTTATATTTGGCAAAATCATCAGACAAATTATTAAATTATTATTTTGCGCAGGTGCAGTAATTTTTGACAAGGCTGGCAAAAAAGTGGTTTTGCTCAATATACAGATCTAATGATTAAATTTAATTCTTTTGATGATTTCATACCCAGTTAATTCATTAACCTGACTGAGCACACTACATATTTGACCATCAACAGACTTGACTTGTGATGGGCTAAATAAGTTGAGGAGGCACGTTTAAATATAAAAAATATTTAAATGCACTCTGAAGGATAGACAAGATCACTTTGAAACTTGCAATATTTTATTTATTAATCAATGTTACGTTAAGGGACAATTTGTTTTGTCTAACAGATGCGAATCTCCAGATTTAACATGCATCCACATGTCAACCAATCACTACCTAGACTCAAGAGAGAGAGACATGGGTTAAGGAAACACTGCTACCACAAATATTACCAAACTAAAACAATCTACAAATATAAGAATCCCCTACTGAACAAGATTATTTCAGATTCCACTCCCCCTATTCACATCACGCAAGGCGTGTAAAGTCCACCACCAGGTGGCAGCACAAGTGAGCACTCACCGAGTCCGATGAGGTTCTGTTGCATGAAGGGAGCAATGAGTGATGATGTGTCATGGCCGCTGTTTCGCAGTGCATCGCTGATGAGTTCAGCGTTAAACATGCATGACTCGAGAACAACATCCTTCTCAGGGTAGCTGTCACAGACAATCAAATAACAATGAATTTCTAACAATCCTCCACTAATCAACAAATGATCAAATGCTTAACAGGCTTATATTCGTGGGGTGGTCACAGGTTGAGGTGACCGGTGGCATAATCGACCCCACTTTTAAGGTTTAGCCTCAGTTATATATAGTGTAATGCGTCAGCGGGTAGTGTTGGTTTTAGATTTGGTGTGGTTGACTGGTGTGCTTGGCTAGTATTATACTGTGCAGTAGGTCTATGGTGATTTTAGCAGTAATGACATTGTTTGATATATGATATCATGTATACCAATACTGCTTGTTTTATGTGCCGAAATGTGGGCTCGGTCAACCTGAGGTACAGGAGACTAGCATGGGCTCAGTCACAGGCCTGGCCTTGGGATGTCGAGCCCACATTTCTCTCTTATCACGTTAATAAATAAACGTCATTCATTTGGCCTTTTTTCATCACTATATTGGACTCTGTGTTGTTGCTTGCATAAATACACATCTGTGTAATAAATACTTCTGTGTAATAAACAAACAACCTGCTACACGTATTGACTAGCCACCTACAGTGCTTCAGAATAATCAATATGCCATAAATATAAAGAGAAAACATCTAAAGAAACATTTCCATATAAAGAAATGTTTGCTTAAGCAATCTATGTTGATGAAAATCGGAATTATATTAATTTTGATGTGTCCAAAGGAGTTAAAAAAAAAAAAATCGATTTTAGAGAGCCAAATCGGCCATACGAACTCACAAGAATCTTTGTGAAATGGTCTCCTGGTGTGGAAGCTCACCTCTTGGCTGTGTTCTTGCGGTTGAAGGCCATGGTGGGCAGGTAGTAGGGGGCTGAGGTCTTTCTGCGGGCCATGATGATGGCGACATGCTCACAGAGGGCGGGGATGGCTGTCAGCTGACTGATCAGGTTGAGGTGGGCTGCCACGATGGCGTGGATCGCACACTTGTGGGTGATGGGAAGGTCGCCCACCTTTGCCATGTGCTAAATCAACATGTAATTTATATTTTAAAGGGTGTTCCTTTTTGGTTTTATTATGCAATTAGGAATTATAGTTTTGAAGTGCTTTTGATACATGTTTTGGACTGAATGCTATGTGATTTGAAACGTAAATATCTAACTTTGATGTCGTCTGAATCAAAACTTGAATACCTCAGATAAGTAAATTCAGCCAACCATAACTTTATACAAAGTTACTCTCACAGTTGTTACTGATATTATTGTAAAACTGAAATGCCCCTTTACATGATGTCCATAACTTCATTCCATCAAAATGTGCCTTAAAGTTGCATTCCGAGATCATCCATCTTTAAAATAAAAATTTCTAGTAAATCAACATGCCCCATACACTATTATAAATATATATACAGGGTGTGTACATAATATAGATATATCACTTTCCTTAACTGCATATAAACTTTTTCACATAACAATATGTAATCATAAGATAAAATGATGCAAAAGTTGAACTATTATATCCACATGCCATACATTTATAATTCATTGCCGGCCCTGCCCACCAGTAATATTGCAAAAGCATAATTTATCATATAACACATCAAATACCAATGTGACATATAAGTTAGCAATTATTTTCAGAAAGTAAATATTGTTCGTGATGCACATTCCCTTTCATGAAAACAGTTAAAATGTTAGTTTCACACAGAATACAACTCTAAGGTGTGAACCATTGCGACATGTCACAAATGTCGCTTCTGTTGTAGCATCGTCTGTACATCTTGCACTGCTCCATTGGTCTCACCTGTATGCCGAGGGCAAAGCGGAATGCGTCGATGAGCACCTCGTCCCCGTTCATCTCAACAAACATGAGGGCGAGGGTACAGAAGATCGTCTCAAAGTTGTCCACTTTGTTGTTCTTCATCTGCGCGTTCTTGTACAGATGCCAGTAGAAAAGTGGCCCACTCTGGCAAACACCCCACACACCGCAATGACTGTCGGCTCGCAGCACGTTCATTATTCATGTTAATACGATTACATCAATTTCAAGTAAAACCCATAAATTGGTATGTACAAATAGGTATACAAATATTTGAGTTTAAAAAGTAAATAATAAATATAAATCGGTAAAAAATAAAAGTTAAGAAATAAATAATGTTATAAGAAATAAATATGTAAAAACAGGATATAACGTCTCCATTTTATAATATCGAGTGATTATGCCCAGCCAGTCCATATGGGTCTGTTAACAATATCTGTACAATTACATATGCATTTGATGATGTCATAGCCAATGTTAAGCACCTGTTTTCTGAAACCATAAACACTCTTGTGCATCAAATGTATCTACAGCATTATTAACAAACATTCAACTATAAATATCTGGCAAATGGAACTTTTTGATTATTCCATAATATTGTGACCCTAAAAATGGTAGATGCCGTTAAAGATGTCAGACTGTCTCCATGTTAGGAAATTGTTGAACAGAATCCTGGACACAACAATTAAAGAAATAGTAAATAAAACTATATCTATTAATTTTATACATTGATACACACCCAGCATAATAATACACACTAAGCTATAACTAGCGACACCCAGTTGTAACGAACAAATACACTGTTCGTGGAGGCAGTAAAATATGCATCAAACAGTTGACTACATCTACCTTTTTTGCAAACATGATGTCTTGCCTGGGGGCCTTCTCCACCGTCAATTTGAGAGTAGAGATTTGCTCTGGTATCCTGGATATCATAAACAACGCAGTCAAATTTCAAACGTTATTTTAAAAGTCAATTTTTTGGTGATGCATTACAGTTGTCCCTCTCTTCAGCGGACCCTCTAACGAGGGGACACCCCCTATGTCGGGACAGTTTGTCAATGTACGGACCGTTTTGCCATGTTAATGTCCCTCTGATGAGGGGACACCTCGTGGACATGGACAGCAGACAGGATATTTTGGTTATATGTCCCTCCTAAGAGGGACATATATTATTAATTAATTTGAAGATTTTTTGCCGAATTTGTTTAGAAAATGGCGGACATACAGCCCGGTGTGTGTCAATGGTAACACCAAGTACACTTGTACCCGCAACAACGAGCTTGTCTTCCTTGCTGTAATCATTGTGTTTGTCCAAACTACTTAGACTTCCTTTGATTGCGATATGTAAACTTTAGGCAGAGTGAATGTGAAGGAAGGTATTGTTAATTTTGTGCTGTTATCAATCATGTTTGCAGCCAGTGATGCTATGATGGCTTCCCTGTTCACACCTCCAGCCCCAGTCAGGGCTTCCGCTTGATGTCGCCTTTTCATCTTGTAAATTGCAATTAAGATTCACCAATATGATGTATAAAAGGTTCATCCCAATTGTTTTCAATGTAGTCCAACATTAAGCCTAAACTGAGGTGAAATAATAAAGAAGCGTCATCAAATTATGCTGCGCTATGCCAAACGGCAAATATTACCAGTGCCTGGAAAAGATGAACTGACTGCCAGTGTATGAAATGGTGGAACGCATTATCAAGTGACGCACAATTTGTGCATTAATGAATCTTTCAAAATTGGATAAAAAATGTTGTGAAACAATTATCGATTGTGCCCGTTACCGTTTCTAATATTTAATTAATGGTCACGCTGCATGTAGCAACTGATTTAAATATTCGGTTGATCATTTCCAGGTGATTATTTTAGCCGGTAGGGGGCAGCCAAAATTGTCAACTTGTGAATTACTTATGAAGTATTTTAGCTAAAGAATATCTAAATCATTCAAGAATACCAATTTATAAAATATTGTAACGGAGATGTTTTGTTTGACGTTTTTGGTTGAATGCTGCCATACACGCAGCAATTTCTACTGCATGCCGGGCCAATACCGTTGCGTAGGCTAGTGGTAGTGAGTGACCAGTGCGCAGTTGAAGAAAATCTCAGATAGACACAGAGGGAGCTGGGCGGACGATATGACTTCATGACCAACTGCTTATTTTTTAATACATCACAGTGATAATGAACACATATATATATATAGTGCTTAATTCCTATCAGTCAATGTGTTGACATATTGCCACATCTTTATCATGTGTCGGTTGTACTGGTCTGAACTCTGGCACTAAGATGCCTGTCCCTCCGATGAGCGGACACCTGCTATATCCGGACACTTAAGTTTGGAATATTCATAATAACAATCATTAGTACTGATGAAGTTATCTTGATATAATGACACAATAATTGAAAGGTAAAAATACATTCTGGATATGTTAATAAGATCTTTATTAACATTTGCAGAATTTAACATTTACCTGTGAATAATAATCATAATAATTTTTAAGAATTCTAGTGAATAAAATTTTACCACTTTAAAGAATGTTTGAGATCTTAAAAGGAATATCTCTGAAATCCTTATTCAGTCCAGCATTGTGTAATATATATCCATGAATATATCACGAGATATACAACTTTGCAACACTTTCTTCTGACATATTCAATAAAGAAGATTTTAATACTAATGAAAAATATTTTTAATTCTGATATAATTATGCCTTTATTATATAAAAATAAAAAATGTGATTTTTTATTAGTGTGCAATTTCTTTATAGAATATATCAGAAGTACGGACATGTCACTCATGACCTTGCATTTCTCATGGAACGGTAAGGAACATCAAATGATATAAGGACCCATTTGACCAAGTCCGAATATGTTTCTAGAGTGCACTGCTCACACTGACCTAACAGTGGTCAGTTTGGGCAGGTTGTCATGGCGGTCAAGCAGGGTATGGATGATTTCCTGGATGAGTCTGCGTATGCCAGGGTCAGACACAAGGGACATCCGCAGCAGGGGCTCTAGGAAGGTCCCAGGGAAGGCATTGCTGAGGAGTACCGTCTTGTACTTGGTGGCAACCTACGGACACACACACCAGGGTTAGAGATCAAGTACTTGTACTTTTGAAATGACAAGTACCCTAACGACTGTATGCATTCGAACACTGTTATTTTTGGATGCCCTAAAAATCTACGAAGACAATTATTTTTACTTCTTCTTTGGCATTTGCTCAGACTGCAACTCTGTGTTCTCGAATGTAGGTCGCTGGGCAATGCAGGTCTTCCAGAGGCCCATAGATCTTGTCTTTCACTGATGTCTCTGTGGGCCACGTTGTCTTTCTCTCATTCTGGTGTATTAGGCAATCTATATACAATGATTGGAGCCATACCACATGGACATATGTCTTTTTCTCCAATGTGTAATTTAGAGTGCATATGGTGCCTGAGTCGGTAAGGTCCAGTCCTCAAGCGCACCATATTGTTACTGTACTGTATGTTTTGGGACAGCATGGTTAACTGTGAGATTCAGTGATTGTGGCATTTCTAAATGTGGAGGAGCAACAACTGTGTGTCCCAAGCCAGAATTACAGCATGTATTTTGACACTGTGTTTTGTAACAACCTAAAAATCTAAAACAAAAATTGTACTATACATTTTAAGTGAGCTGAGAATTTAATTGTTTTTAGGTGTCCATTTATATAGAGTAATTACAATACTTGTACTTCCCCAAGTGGAATTTTATACTCTCTGTACACAAGTTAGCAGGAACTTGTGGTAGAGCGAACATTTACCGCTAAGCACACACCAAAAACAGTGAGTTGGCCTATATTCTGACCATTTAGTGTATACAGTTGCAAGATCTGGCAAATACTGGCTGGACTTGGGTTGAAAGTACGGAAACATCCAGAAACCCACAACCTGGCCTTCTTGTGCTCTGTATACTTCGAAGTCCCATTTTATGGGGAAAACAACAGATGCATTGATCTTTAACAATGAGAATGTAATGAACCGACTATATTAATAATAATAATAAGGTAACTTCTTTTGCGCCTAAATCTTCGAAAACCAAGCACAAAGGTGCATCAATACAAAAAGGTTAGTTAATCTCAGAATCAATAAGCCATACTAAAATCATCAACAGCCGACTGCTCAGGCAATGATCTACATGTGCAGAATGTGAACATGTGCAGATTACCTTCAGTAGTGTCTTCATGAGCATTGTCAGCAGAAGCACGTCTTTGGAGTTCCTACATACAAACAGACGGCTATGAATCAGCAGCACTAGGTAGAACTTAGAAGTCAGCTATGCTAATCTACTGTCTGCCATAACATGTAGTCATTGCATACTGGCAACATTTCGTTCTGATGCACCATATTATACAGAAAGTTCATCACATATTCTGACGTAATCAATCTGAATATGTCATGTAGAGAAATAATAACACCATTTTAAACTGGAAGCATAGACTAATGCAGAGACCCGTCACCCCGTCACCCCATCATTTGGACGGGCTAAGTCGGCCGGGAGGGGGTAAGAATTTTGACTGACAGGTACAAACCCGTCAACAATGTAATGACCCAAACTAGCCCCTTATATACGGCGCCACACACACGGAGCCTTTCTTTGACGTTGGCACAGACTTCATGGGGCAGTTCTTGGAAATACTCTATGCACCCATGGCGTGTGCACAGTTTGTCGTAATATTCAGATGGATACTGTTTTAATGCAACAGTGTAGATACATTGTTAATTACTGCTGTCAGTCAAAAACTGGCACTACAAAGACTTGTATCGACACTGTTGTGGGAAGGTTTCTGGGATTTGAATTGCCAATAAACAAATCACTGACCATATCTTACATCTTGTCAACGTTGCGTTAACTTCACCCGCTAAAACTGTTTTGTAACATTCAATTCGATCATGGACGATTTCCTTATTTACCATTCGGGTGCTGGCCCGTTATTTTCTGTAGGCAAATACGAGTAAACAGGTGTTCGGATTTTTGGCGCCCAATATTCTGAATGTGCGCCAAAAATCCCTAGAGCGATCCAGTTAATTGAACGCATGTGACACTATCAATGGAAACAGCAATGTAGCATTTTTGTTTTCGCCATGCCGCTGCCGTCAAAGAAATGTCAAAATGACATTACGTGTTTTTTTAATCAAAACCAACGAAAATTACGTTGACTGCCATCGTTCACCGGGAAGACGATGGCATGGACCGAGTGGAGACTGCGCCAGTGTCATCTGTGATACCACTGCCTGTGTCGTCATGTTCGTAGTCCTCTATGGCCGTGTCGTCATGTCTGGCGTCGTCATCTCTGCCCGTGTCATCATGTTCATCATTGTCATTTCTGCCTGTGTCGTCATGTTTGGCGTCGTCATCTCTGCCCGTGTCTTCGTGTTCATCATTGTCATCTCTGCCCGTGTCTTCGTGTTCATCATTGTCATCTCTGCCCGTGTCTTCGTGTTCATCATTGTCATCTCTGCCCGTGTCGTCGTGTTATCATTGTAATTTCTGCCTGTGTCGTCATGTTTGGCGTCGTCATCTCTGCCCGTGTCATCGTGTTCATCATTGTCATTTCTGCCTGTGTCGTCATGTTTGGCGTCGTCATCTTTGCCTGTGTCTTCGTGTTCATCATTGTCATCTCTGCCCGTGTCTTCGTGTTCATCATTGTCATCTCTGCCCGTGTCTTCGTGTTCATCATTGTCATCTCTGCCCGTGTCTTCGTGTTCATCATTGTCATCTCTGCCCGTGTCGTCGTGTTCATCATTGTCATTTCTGCCTGTGTCGTCATGTTTGGTGTCGTCATCTCTGCCCGTGTCTTCGTGTTCATCATTGTCATCTCTGCCAGTGTCTTCGTGTTCATCATTGTCATCTCTGCCCGTGTCTTCGTGTTCATCATTGTTATCTCTGCTCGTGTCGTTGAGTTTGTCTTCGTCATCTCTGCCCATGTCGTCATGTTCGTTGTCATCATCTCTGTCCGTGTCGTTGCGTTTGTCGTCATCTCTGCCCGTGTCGTTGTGTTCGGCGAAGCTGCTTGGCTGTTTCTTATGTTGCTGATTTTGTTTGTCATGTTGCAGGCTCTTGTTGGCAACACATTGATTTGTTCAATAAATGTTATTCTACTGGTGACGCAGTGTTGTTATTAATATGGTCAGTATATATATACAAGTATATATATATATACGTATATATATATACATATATGTATTTGTGTATGACGGGTCATTTGGACGGGTAAAATTTCCAGACCCATGATGCATGGCGCTGTCATGATGGGCAAAAATATTATCCTGCATTAGTCCCCAACTGGTAGTAAATTAAAACACTATTTAATGTCACCAGTTCGTAAATAAAGTTAAATGTAAAGTGTACATTATAGTGTATTACAAGACAAAATACTTAATTAAAAAAACAATAGAATTTATCGGAAAGATCCAAACATGCTGAGAGTTTAGCCGAATACATAAACCATTGATGACAGTGATAATTACAACTGTACATACTTGACTGGCACGTTCTCCGTCGACGGTGGCACTTTACCCATGAAAAACATCATTACTTCAATCTTCTGGTAGTCAGGCAGATTCTTCGCAAACTCACCTACAATGTCCAACATGGTCTGTGACTTGAACTACACATGCACTTTGCAGACGTACAATAACTACATTTACGAAACAATCATTTGGTCGTTGACATAAACCTGAAATTAGTGTCGATCTCATTAAGTCTCCAACTAAACATGGCATACCATTCTCACGATCAAATGTATTTTATAAAAAAATACTTAACCAGGGTGCATGGTGGATTTAGTTGACAGGTAGTCCGTCGGACTAGCTGACTCAGAAACAACTAGTCCTCATATTGTTTTATTAGTCCTTAAAAATCAATCATACTGTTGTATCATATATGTGTGACAGTTATGGGACATAGTAAAAGTGGCTTTTTTCATAAAGAAAACAAGCCGTTTCCCATTTCAATTAAATGTTCAACTAAATGTGTCATTAATAAAAACAAATACATGTGATTTCGTAGATCCAATTGCAAAGTTATCAGTAGAAATGACTAGTTTAATCAGGGGCAGCAAACAGGAGTCGTGGACAAGGCGATGCCAGCAGAATTTGAAGCCTGACGGCGACAAAGGACCGACATTGTCGGACTAAGTTGCATCATTTGCCCTATACTTTTCATTAGCGTTTTCTTTCCCGAAGCCGACTAAACAATCAGTAACATTGCTGGCGTTTGGTAATTTGCTAAAATAATCACCCAATGCAGGAATAACGCAACTACCATCACGACGGGATAGCACGTAACGATGTCTGTAACCCGCGCATGTATGTTTGTCCATATCGCTCATCACTCATAGTCGCTAGGTGGCACTACCTATCCTACGCTAACCGGATGTAAACAGCCGCCATTTACATTCACTGCATTCAGCAAGTTTCCCATCGGACAGTCGTACGGAATATTTAGCTGCCTGTGATAAAATGCTACCTTACTGTCTGATTTTGTTTTATTCCATCACAACACTCAACTAGCGTATACATAGCGTAAATTAATTTACATAATAACAGCTAGTCCGATGGGACTGCTCCACTAAACATGGACTAGTCCGATCACTGAAACTACTCGTCCGGGACGATCGGACCGGCCTTATTTCGCAGCCTGCTTAACATTTTGAAAGTCAATTCAAAGTTTATAAAGTTTAGACTTGAACATTCTACCTTGACTGTTTAACCCTGCAACAGGCCAACGAAAATCCTCTGTAGCGTACTGTTACAGTAAAATCATAACTTGCTAATACGTATCACAAAAATATGAATGAGGTGTCATTTTATTGCTAAGGAAATACTTTTTACTGAGTGGACATATGCCCTACATCCAGTGAATCCAATAGTGTTTGATGGCTTCCTGGAAGTTGTTCATTCATAGCTTGACTACCCATCCCCCTGCGACACCTACCAATAGTGTTTATGATGGCCTTCTGGAAGTTGTTCATTCATAGCTTGACTACCCATCCCCCCTGTGACACCTACCAATAGTGTTTATGATGGATTCCTGGAAGTTGTTCATTCATAGCTTGTCTACCCACCCCCTGTGACACCTACCAATAGTGTTTATGATGGCCTTCTGGAAGGTGTTCATTCATAGCTTGACTACCCATCCCCCCTGTGACACCTACCAATAGTGTTTATGATGGATTCCTGGAAGTTGTTCATTCATAGCTTGTCTACCCACCCCCTGTGACACCTACCAATAGTGTTTATGATGGCCTCCTGGAAGTTGTTCATTCATAGCTTGTCTACCCACCCCCTGTGACACCTACCAATAGTGTTTATGATGGCCTTCTGGAAGGTGTTCATTCATAGCTTGTCTACCCACCCCCTGTGACACCTACCAATAGTGTTTATGATGGCCTTCTGGAAGGTGTTCATTCATAGCTTGACTACCCATCCCCCCTGTGACACCTACCAATAGTGTTTATGATGGATTCCTGGAAGTTGTTCATTCATAGCTTGTCTACCCACCCCCTGTGACACCTACCAATAGTGTTTATGATGGCCTTCTGGAAGGTGTTCATTCATAGCTTGACTACCCATCCCCCCTGTGACACCTACCAATAGTGTTTATGATGGATTCCTGGAAGTTGTTCATTCATAGCTTGTCTACCCACCCCCTGTGACACCTACCAATAGTGTTTATGATGGCCTCCTGGAAGTTGTTCATTCATAGCTTGTCTACCCACCCCCTGTGACACATACCAATAGTGTTTATGATGGCCTCCTGGAAGTTCTTCTCATCAGCTGACTTGGGTCCACCGACATCCTTGTCTACAGAGATCCTCAGGTGTCTCAGGAGTGTATTGAACACCTCCAGCACTGACGGACCTACAAACACGGGTCACTTCTTATACAGTAGAACCTGACTTGGGAGACCACAGCCAAAGTGGTCGTTTAAGACAGTCTGATGCCCACGGCAAGTTGTAGGAATATTACGTGGATATATAGAAGTACTCCATCTGGTGGATAATGGCACATTATTAGGACAGTACATACAGCCAGTGGTCACAGAGATCACATTAATGTCGCTCACATCTCAATTAGGGAGCCAGCATCAAAAGCTCAACTTGGTGATAATGTTCTGAAAAGGGTTGACAGTTGAATGAGACCTCATAAGACCATAACATTCTAACTGCAAAACGTACAGACTAGCCAGTTAACAGAACGCCGCTGAGCGCTGGAAACAACTGGGAAGGTAAGAAAGATGCGAGACTTACCGACAGAGCCTCCAGCAGCGATGAGGACTGTCTCTGAAAGGACGTTGATAATACTCGCCTTCACACTCGGTAACTGTTGACTGTGGTCGTCCAGATGGTTCATCAATAACTGCACAACTATGTAGCCATACTGCGCCTGCAATAACACCGTTGTCATGGTAACACAGTTAACACACTCTTAGTTTTGGATGTTTTGCAATAAATGTATAATATATTAATATGCTAACTGTGGATCATTCATTGTAAGTGCATCTCCTCCCAGGCACAGAGGTCCACACACCTCTTTTTGTGTTCATTTGCTTCCTTGAATCACTGATCTCTCACTCTCACCTACCAACTGGTGATGTATTTAAAAAAGACATGAAGGGAGTTATTTATTTTTTTCAGTGGATAAACTGAAATTATTATTATCGGCTGCATGCAATGTAATTGATGACAGGATAAATTAAATGGTCACGGGAACGAGTTTATGATAAAAATGTTGTAAAAGTGATAACAGCTGCTTGCTTCATGAGAGAGAGTGTAAGTTTATACACATTATAAAACATTTTACCAAGCAAATAATCTCACCAAATAATGTTCTAATATACCACTTTGTACCTAAAGAGATGCATCAACAGTGTTTTAGTCAGTTGGACCGTCGGTTTTGTGTAGTAGGTGGACCCACCCAAAAACTGGTTCTTCTATTCAAACGTAATTTGTCTAACACAAACATGGGTGGTCTATGTATTATCATAAAATCTAAACAGCATTTGCTTCATCAGTTTTGAAAGTACAAATTTTGACTTTTGCTGAAAAAATGGTGGCACTTTTTGACCAACTGAAAAGTTTACTCTCTTGGGGGTAAGGACTGGCAGCAATTTCCAATAATGGACTCAAGACATGCTATTTATTATATGGCTAATACTTTATTAGCACCGAAGCACCCTATCAAATTACTTGTTTTATTTCAATTAAATTTTTGTGTTCATCTCACTTAAAATTCATTTTGTGAAAAATCAAATAGTAGTAGTATCCACTAAGACATGCTAGCTCGTTTGTGCAACTTTTAGAATCATCAGGCAAACAATTAACTTATATAATTCTGGCTCTCAGAATCCCATCAGGTGATTCACAAAACTGGAATCTGTCTGTGAATGCACAAAATTATAATCACATTGCTGTGTTGATGTTGTCAATTTGCCTAACTCTCTCAACTTTTATGAGACCAACAAATTCAGTGGGCTAAACCACCCTCCTCCCCACATAATGCTTAATATATTTTTGAACTTTTGCGAACTTGTGCAACCACGACTTACCTGAACCGAGTACATGATTATCTTGAAACACTTCACGGCAAAGTCGTTTGGCACCCACAGTTTATGGTCGTCTAAGTGTCTGCACAAGAGAGCAGAGCAACAGTAAACCATTTGGAGCTGATACAATGATAACATTAGTTATCAATAATAAATAAAATTAAATACAATATTTAGAAAGCACCAAAATCAGAGTGCTATATGGCGCTTTATAATACAATGATAATACCATTAAATGTGTAACTAAGAATCGTACATAAAATTAAACAATTAAAGTACAATTTAAATATAAGGGCATCAGTCCTATAACGTATATATGGAATAAAAATCATTTAAATAATAAATCGTATTAAGATAGGTATATCAGGAAAAATTTCCAATACGTCATATCCTCATTTAAATGATTCCACAAGATAGAGTTTAACATCAAGTTTATGACACTTTTTTAATGTTTTTAGATATCTTCATTATTTCCTACGTAATTCTACTTTTTTTATAAAGAAAAAAACATAATTTTTGGTATTGAATTCTGTCCATTTCTTGTGACCAAGAAGCTCAATGACTGTACACTGCATGTAGAGTATATATATGAAAATGTGTAATTGTATATATTGAAGGTGCTCAACACCTCTTTTTGGCTCGGCTTGACACCCAGAGGGTGCAAACCCAGGATTCTGGTCATGTGGCCGCAGTCCCGTCCGGTCATGTGAAATATCCTGGTCTTGCATCCTGTTCTCAGACTGTCACTGCTGGCCCCAAAGAGATCTGGCCGGACTGTCCCATTTTGCCATAATAAAAATTTGATGCATTTATCAAATGAGTTGTTGTGTTGTTCTGTCATAAATCGAGCATAGTGTTTATGCCAGAACAACAACAACAAGTCACTACAGGGTCAAGAGGCCACCTAAGGGGCATTCACCAACAAGTCACAGCAGAGTCAGGAGGCCATATTACAGCATTCCTCTCTGCAGGGGTGGATAACCAATCACAACATTGGCACCCTCTGAAACTTACACTACCTCCTCTATGCAGGGGGTAGCTACCCAATCATAACATATTCCCTGGGGCATGGGAAGTAAAGCTACCCAATCATCTACATTTGCCCAGGGTTATAGGAAGAACAACTTCCACGCTCGATGCCATCTTTGTCTCTAGCACGAACAAAGTAGCACGTCACCCACCAACCAGCCCCATTTCTCCACCTTTGTAATGATAGGAGGGTCAGTATCTCTAAAGGGTTGGCTTGACACCCAGATGGGTTCAGACCCAAGATTCTGGTCATGTGGCCACAGTCACATGACCATTGATCAAGTAGCTGGCTCAGGATGACGTCCGGTCACGTGAAATATCTCGGCTTGACACCCAGAGGGATGCAGACCCAGGATTCTGGTCATGTGGCCGCAGGCACTTGATCAAGTAACTGACCCAGGATCACGTCTGGTCTTGTGAAATATCCTGGTCTTGCATCCTGTTCTCAGGCTGTCACTACTGGCCCCAAAGAGATCTGGCTGGACTGTCCCATTTTGTCATAATAAAAATTTGATGCATTTATCAAATGAGTTGTTGTGTTGTTCTGCAATAAATTGAAGATACTGATGCAAAATAAAAAGTTGTATTAAAAAAAATCATATTATTTGATCTTGACTTAATTAGTTGACTTTTATTGCATATTTGACCTATTTCGTGGAATTATTTGCATTATTTGGGTGTAATTAATTAGGAAAATAGGCTACTAAACTATTATAATATAGAGGTTTGAACATTCAATATATATATATCGATTATATATCATTAAATCAGTAATGCTGATGACCTAATTAGTTGACCTATACTTAATATTTGACCTATTTACCGGGATTAAGCAGGTGTAATTAATTATGGAAAAAGGCCTACTCACCTATTGGGTTGGACACTGTCAATATATTATTGACTTTGAATAGACTACAACCAGGTCATCATGTACAATCCATAATTTGTTGATGACCTAACTAGTTGACCTACATTTCATATTTGACATATTTACATGGATTAATCGCACGCCATAATTAATTTTAAAATGGGCCCACAAAACTTAGGAATGAAAGAAATGAACTTGAAATACAACGTGACCTGTTATGTATGACCTAATTTATTTACCTATTTTAAACATTTGACCCATTTACGGCTATTGTCAGGAGTTAGCTGAATTTTATGTGACCTTGTAATAACATTCATGCAGATTACAGACCTAACTGATGAATATTTCTGTAATTAGTACCCGGGGTATGTCAAAACAGGTAAACATATAGAAAATAAATAGATGAAACATTTTAATTGCATGACTATTTAAGAACATTTATTATAACATATTCTGGCATTGCACCAACTTTAACAATTTCATGAAATACTGTATTCATATCCATGCAGATTGTTTGTTATAAATGTTCATATTAAATCCATGTATGTCCAGTGCAACATTGTAAAGTCCTGCATATATATATTTATGCAAGAAACAACACGGAGACCAATGTAGATATGAAAAGGCCAAATGTATGACGTTTATTAGGGGGGTCCAGTGTGTAAGCCCTTTTTGGCACACTGTGACGGTTTAAGTGAACGAAATGTGGACTCTACAACCCAATGCCAGGCCTGTGACTGAGCCCATGCTAGTCTCCTGAACATCAGGCTGCTAGAGAGCCCACATTTCCACATATAACGCAGCAGCAGCGATATTCCTAGAACAAATGGGAAAAACATGTACAACTGATTTAACTAACAAGTGCCTTTGCAAATTGCCACACTGAATACCAGACTACCTGCTGCTGACTATACTAATGGTAAAACTATAACCCCATAGGTGGGGGCAATACGCCACAGGTCACCAAACATGTGACCCCCCCACACAACGACACCTGGCTACCATGCTGGAGTACCAATATAATTTAGGCTATTCTAATGTATCTCTTAAACGCGTCGGACGCCCACCTGCCTGCTGCCCTGATCTGTGCATCCGATTCACCCCTCAACGCTGCTGCCATAGCTGCCCCAATACGGAAGCTGTGACCCTTAAACGCAGTTGTCTGGTAACCGCAGAAATCCAGTAATCGTTTCAGAGAAACATCAAACTCGCTGCGCAGCATCGGCGAACCATCTGGATAAGCAAATAAAGTGGAGCGCACCCCCCCTCGAACTGATAGAAAATCTCTCAAGAAGGAAGCCGGGTATATTTTCAGCTGAACAACTGATGTGTAGTGACCAGCTTTCACGAGCATCCACGTCAGAACAGTTCCTAAAGAAAGAGGATCCACGCAAATCAGTCTCACAGAGCTTTTGTTTGATGTTTTGGTAGCAACATTAATTGTGTGTAACTTGGCTTCACAGCAACTTGTCATGAGTATTGATGTTAATAAAGCTGGTAAGCAGTCTCTTTGTGTATAGTTGGATGCAACTTGTCATGAGTATTGATGTTAATAAAGCTGGTAAGCAGTCTCTTTGTGTATAGTTGGATGCAACTTGTCATGAGTATTGATGTTAAAGCTGGTAAACAGTCTCTTTGTGTATAGTTGGATGCAACTTGTCATGAGTATTGATGTTAATAAAGCTGGTAAGCAGTCTCTTTGTGTATAGTTGGATGCAACTTGTCATGAGTATTGATGTTAATAAAGCTGGTAAACAGTCTCTTTGTGTATAGTTGGATGCAACTTGTCATGAGTATTGATGTTAATAAAGCTGGTAAGCAGTCTCTTTGTGTATAGTTGGATGCAACTTGACATGAGTATTGATGTTAATAAAGCTTGTAAACAGTCTCTTTGTGTATAGTTGGATGCAACTTGTCATTGGTGCTAGTAACGTGAATATGTTTAAAAATAAAATCGACACACACCTTAAAAGGGCGGGATACATGTAGATAAAAACTATTGGACTCTCGATAAGCCAAAAGGCTTCCTTGTCCACCTGCCATCCAGAGTAATTTTCTGGATGGCAATCTTGTTAAATGAGTATTGATGTTAATAAAGCTTGTAAGCAGTATCTTTGTGTATAGTTGGATGCAACTTGTCATGAGTATTGATGTTAATAAAGCTTGTAAGCAGTATCTTTGTGTATAGTTGGATGCAACTTGTCATGAGTATTGATGTTAATAAAGCTGGTAAACAGTCTCTTTGTGTATAGTTGGATGCAACTTGTCATGAGTATTGATGTTAATAAAGCTGGTAAACAGTCTCTTTGTGTATAGTTGGATGCAACTTGTCATGAGTATTGATGTTAATAAAGCTGGTAAACAGTCTCTTTGTGTATAGTTGGATGCAACTTGTCATGAGTATTGATGTTAATAAAGCTGGTAAACAGTCTCTTTGTGTATAGTTGGATGCAACTTGTCATGAGTATTGATGTTAATAAAGCTGGTAAGCAGTCTCTTTGTGTATAGTTGGATGCAACTTGTCATGAGTATTGATGTTAATAAAGCTGGTAAACAGTCTCTTTGTGTATAGTTGGATGCAACTTGTCATGAGTATTGATGTTAATAAAGCTGGTAAGCAGTCTCTTTGTGTATAGTTGGATGCAACTTGTCATGAGTATTGATGTTAATAAAGCTTGTAAGCAGTCTCTTTGTGTATAGTTGGATGCAACTTGTCATGAGTATTGATGTTAATAAAGCTGGTAAGCAGTCTCTTTGTGTATAGTTGGATGCAACTTGTCATGAGTATTGATGTTAATAAAGCTTGTAAGCAGTCTCTTTGTGTATAGTTGGATGCAACTTGTCATGAGTATTGATGTTAATAAAGCTGGTAAGCAGTCTCTTTGTGTATAGTTGGATGCAACTTGTCATGAGTATTGATGTTAATAAAGCTTGTAAGCAGTATCTTTGTGTATAGTTGGATGCAACTTGTCATGAGTATTGATGTTAATAAAGCTGGTAAACAGTCTCTTTGTGTATAGTTGGATGCAACTTGTCATGAGTATTGATGTTAATAAAGCTGGTAAGCAGTCTCTTTGTGTATAGTTGGATGCAACTTGTCATGAGTATTGATGTTAATAAAGCTGGTAAGCAGTCTCTTTGTGTATAGTTGGATGCAACTTGTCATGAGTATTGATGTTAAAGCTGGTAAGCAGTCTCTTTGTGTATAGTTGGATG